>OY856189.1:21414990-21443949 GCA_963693315.1 Diogma glabrata
ATTCGAACTCAGTACCTTATCAGAGCCAGAGTGAGCTCAAATCCTTTGGTAGACACGCTATCCACTTCGCCACCAATGCGGTGATATTTTGAAGTTGAAACTTCATCATCACTCTATTTACTCAAGTTGAATTATGAACTGTCATTAGACTCCTATTTGTCAGAAATATTTTAACGTTATTTTGGGGTTTTTCCATAAAACTTCTAGACAGCACTATTGATTGCTTCCAATTAATGTGAAATCAATGAGCGACACTTGGTCAATTGTTTTATATAATGGCTTGCATATTAGGGCAATATTTTGGGGATTTTTTATTATTGGGTACTTTTGTGAACAATTAAACTCAAGTAACCATAAAAATAATTTGAATTTTTCAATTCAAAGGTATGGTTGGAAATATATCAGAAAAAAGCTCTGTTTTTCTTTTTTACGCGTTTCGGTTGGGATTCGAATTCGTAACCTCATCAGTGCCAGAGTGAGTTCAAATCAAATATTTACAAAATGCTCATTATTTTGTCACAAATATCAAAAAATTTTAGAACTACCAAAATCTTTAGTTAAAGCATGCACATAAATTGAAAAGAGCAAATAGGTCGAATTTTATGCAACCAATATTTGCAAGATCATCTAAAAAACGAAATAAAATATTAACGTAATCGTTACGTTTTACGTTATTGTCATGCAAATGAATTCCTAAAAGGTTACGAAAGTAATTATCAACACTGTTTGTGATGCAAAAACCGAATTCCTCGCGTTTAGTCAGCATCTTTGACAAGATTACATTACGTCGCTGTGTTACTAGTGGAGTCATATTAGTAAAAAAAGTGATATATTTGATGTAAGAGCAAAGTTAAATTTTTATAAGAACTGAATCTAAAAAATTATGTGCAAATTATGAAACTTTTTGCAATCCATACAATTCTAGAGCGATCTAGTTTCGAACCAATGAGAAAATTTTAAACTTTAAAAAGTTTATCATTCTCATCAGGGCTAGCCGACTAGATAAACTCTACCAAAAAATGTTAACGCTAATGATTATAAACCAAAAATTAGGTTACAACTCTAGCGAAGTGT
The DNA here is from genome assembly GCA_963693315.1 of Diogma glabrata. Taxonomy (NCBI): domain Eukaryota; kingdom Metazoa; phylum Arthropoda; class Insecta; order Diptera; family Cylindrotomidae; genus Diogma; species Diogma glabrata. Next base: position 21,416,065 of record OY856189.1, read on the forward strand.
AAAAACAAAAAATTTACATAAACATACATTTAATAAATTCAGTTTAGTCAATTAATTTCTCTGGTGATCACTGTTTTGTTATACTCTAGATTTTCTAGTCATTGAATAACAAAATTGTATCTGTGAGAAGAAGATGACTAGTCTTCAATTGTGTCTATTGACACATGATCCACAATTAATTCAGTAAATTATTTGTGATGTAACATCACCCCGATGGAAAATCTCCCATCAAGAATAATATAAGAACTGAATCTAAAAAATTATGGTGCAAATTATGAAACTTTTTGCAATCCATACAATTTTAGAGCGATCTAGTTTCGAACCAATGAGAAAATTTTTAAACTTTAAAAAGTTTATCATTCTCATCAGGGCTAGCCGACTAGATAAACTCTACCAAAAAATGTTAACGCTAATGATTATAAACCAAAAATTAGGTTACAACTCTAGCGAAGTGTAAAAACAAAAATTTACATAAACATACATTTAATAAATTCAGGTTTAGTCAATTAATTTCTCTGGTGATCACTGTTTTGTTATACTCTAGATTTTCTAGTATTGAATAACAAAATTGTATCTGTGAGAAGAAGATGACTAGTCTTCAATTGTGTCTATTGACACATGATCAACAATTAATTCAGTAAATTATTTGTGATGTAACATCACCCCCGATGGAAAATCTCCCATCAAGAATAATATAAGAACTGAATCTAAAAAATTATGGTGCAAATTATGAAACTTTTTGCAATCCATACAATTCTAGAGCGATCTAGTTTCGAACCAATGAGAAAATTTTAAACTTTAAAAAAGTTTATCATTCTCATCAGGGCTAGCCGACTAGATAAACTCTACCAAAAATGTTAACGCTAATGATTATAAACCAAAAATTAGGTTACAACTCTAGCGAAGTGTAAAAACAAAAAATTTACATAAACATACATTTAATAAATTCAGGTTTAGTCAATTTAGTCAAAATCTAGAGTATAACAAAACAGTGATCACCAGAGAAATTAATTGACTAAACCTGAATTTATTAAATGTATGTTTATGTAAATTTTTGTTTTTACACTTCGCTAGAGTTGTAACCTAATTTTTGGTTTATAATCATTAGCGTTAACATTTTTTGGTAGAGTTTATCTAGTCGGCTAGCCCTGATGAGAATGATAAACTTTTTTAAAGTTTAAAAATTTTCTCATTGGTTCGAAACTAGATCGCTCTAAAATTGTATGGATTGCAAAAAGTTTCATAATTTGCACCATAATTTTTTAGATTCAGTTCTTATATTATTCTTGATGGGAGATTTTCCATCGGGGTGATGTTACATCACAAATAATTTACTGAATTAATTGTTGATCATGTGTCAATAGACACAATTGAAGACTAGTCATCTTCTTCTCACAGATACAATTTTGTTATTCAATACTAGAAAATCTAGAGTATAACAAAACAGTGATCACCAGAGAAATTAATTGACTAAACCTGAATTTATTAAATGTATGTTTATGTAAATTTTTTGTTTTTACACTTCGCTAGAGTTGTAACCTAATTTTTGGTTTATAATCATTAGCGTTAACATTTTTTGGTAGAGTTTATCTAGTCGGCTAGCCCTGATGAGAATGATAAACTTTTTTAAAGTTAAAAATTTTCTCATTGGTTCGAAACTAGATCGCTCTAAAATTGTATGGATTGCAAAAAGTTTCATAATTTGCACCATAATTTTTTAGATTCAGTTCTTATATTATTCTTGATGGGAGATTTTCCATCGGGGTGATGTTACATCACAAATAATTTACTGAATTAATTAAATTTTTTTTTGTTTTATGTTAAGGACATAAAAGTTAGTGGGCATGTAATTATTGACCTCCAGTCTGGAAGTGCCCCAAAAATGGCAAAAACTGGATTTTTGGTGTTTTTTGAGCAGGTCGCTTCAATATTTTTGAAATATTTCGGGCTCCAATGTTCATAAAAAAAAATGATAAATGTTTGTGATTAAATTTCAAATCCATCTAGGGGGGTAGATACTTTAAAAGTGTAACCTAACCTCAAAAAACCGAATCGCGTTTCTTTCTTTTTTACTAAATTTATGATAAGGGGCGGAAAAATCGTCGAATTTTCATGAAAATTTCAGGAAACATGTATTTTAATAGTCATAATATGGGATTTAATTTTTATGAAAAAATTTTAATTTTTTCGGCCACAATTGGCATTTTTCGTTAAATTTGGCAAATGGTGCCATTTTATAAGAAGTCATCCAAAATAAAATTATTTTTTTTAATCTATACTTTTTTTTATCTACTTTAACCTAAATATAATTAAAATTATTGTGTTAATTTACATGCCCATTTTTGGGTATGAAAAAAAAACATCACTTTTTTCATTTTTTTGACATTTTACCATATATACGGTATTATTTATGCTATTATCATGTATTTTGCATAAAAGTGAAATATGCAATTCAAATTAATAAAAAATATTTTTTATATTTTTTAAAATCCCATATTAATATTTTTTAAAATCCCATATTAAGACTATTAAAATACAAGTTTCCTGAAATTTTCATGAGAATTCGACGATTTTTCCGCCCCTTATCATAAATTTAGTAAAAAAAAAAGAAACGCGATTCGGTTTTTTGAGGTTAGGTTACACTTTTAAAGTATCTAGCCCCCTAGATGGATTTGAAATATAATCACAAACATTTATCATTTTTTTTTATGATCATTGGAGCCAGAAATATTTCAAAAATAGTGAAGCGACTTACTCAAAAAACCAGTTTTTGCCATTTTTGAGGCACTTCCGAACCTCCAAATTTGCTAAATAATTACATGCCCACTAACTTTTATGTCCTTAACATAAAACAAAAAAAAATTCAACTTTGCTCTTACATCAATATAAAATTCTAATATGACTCCACTAAACTATATCCGAATGTACTTGTTAATGAAAATTTCATTGTCTTAAAAAAGAAAGAAAATGGGCCATATGTATTATGTATAAAACCTAGTAACTAGGTTTTTTAAGTGTTTACTAGTTTTCGTATGCATAAAAAGGTATTCAAGTTTACTTTACTAGCTTGCTAAAAAACATCGAATTGTTTTATTTTTAAGTGTTTGCTATGCTATGCATAAAAGCCAAAGTTTGCTGTTTTTATGCTAGTATGTATGTACTATAATCAAACCTAGTGTCCTATTTACCATACTAAAACTGTTACAAGGTTGTTTATTTATAATTTTTTCTTTTTGAGATGTGATATGAATTCGAAAGCAAGACAAATGTATTGAATTTATTGGTTTTTTTTATTCTGATTTGAATGATGAAATATGTTTTCGTGCATGTAAATTTTACAAATTGCGTTAACCGAGTGGAGAAACAGTAAATTTTAGACACCTTAAGAAATAGTAAACTTTTACGACATAGTAATTTACTATTCTTGAAATAACTGAAGCAGAATCGACCCAATCTCCAGAGTAAAGTAATTAATATTAACAACTCGGAATCAATGAGATGCAATACCTATAACGAATGGTGTCACTTACAGACTTGTTCTTCGTTTATAATCCTTCTTACTTCTGGTTCAACGTACTTTGCATGTTTTTTTCCAAATTTTATGTGTTTATACACTTCGGCTTTTAAATAATCGTTCAATTGTCGGCGGAATGCGGAACGTGCAAAATGATTAGCAAATGAGACGGATCAAGGTTTAACGCGACCCATGCCAATAAGAAGTGATTTACGTAAAGATTTTAAGTCAAAATTGTCACTTACAAAATTTAGCTACATGCTGATATTTCCGAGAAAAAAATCATAATGTTTTAAAACTGCGTGAAAACTGTGTTTTTTTGCCAACAGTGCCCTCTACCACTCACATCGATACTACTTCCATCACGCAGTAAGAACTAATTGAAAGTGTATATTTTGAAATAAATTTAAATCGAAAACTCAATTTTAAATTTTTTAAAAATTAAAACTAAGGGAGAAAGCTACCCCTAAAATTTTTAAAAATATTTTTGTCATGTGAAAATCGTGAAAATTTCTAACGCATTGATATTTTTTAAAATTTTACTGCGAATTAAATTTGCTACAAAATGAAGACGTTTGTCATCTAAGAAAAAATTCAAATTTGTGACAGAATTATTCATAAAACCTACCGTAATTGTTTTCTAATGGAGCAATTCCCATAGTTTGGAGAAAGCAATTTTGTAATATTTTTTGCTAGTTCTGAAAGTGCAAGATCACTTCCCTCCAGACAGTGGCGTCATTTCACCAAAATCTTGGGGGGGGGGGGGCGAGAATTTAAATGACAAAAAAAGATTTTTTTCGTAAAACATAACATACACATTTTTATACACACATATATTTAAAAGCATTTAAATGCATGGACTAAGAAATAAACATAAAATGCTTTTGAGCTACCTTGGTTACTCTGCTAGATCTTTGTCTTCTGGTGTTGTTTCATTGAAGCGAATGCCGCAAAGTTCTGTAAAATCCCTTCAATTGTTAAAAATAATTTTAAATTTAGTATCATCTCTGCATTGTTTAAGCATCAAGAAAGTAGTTTTAATTAAAGCGCTTGTGCTAGAAATTATTATATCTTTGCTTTGTAACTGTTCAGAGAGTGAATTTGTAAACGAAAGCAGATCGTGCAGCATAAAAAAAGGATGGTTTTTCTATACGATCCCAGGCATCCCGGGATTTAAAATTTATGAGTCACGTAGTCCCAGGATCCATAAAACACTACGCGATTGCAATCCCTACGTGACTCCTCTTATGTCGAATCGTTTTTTTGTTTGTTTGTTTGTTTTCCTTTACTTGTCTCAGAGAGAAAGAGTTATGTCTACCCTAAACTGACCAGAGTCAAATCGTTAAAATGTGGGACAAAATGCAAACATTCTTCCAAATACTAGCTAATTAGAATTTCTATTGCGAGAAAGTGGGACGGTGAAAACGTGCTAACTAGATTGTGCATAAATTTACTATTTAATGCTTTCCTTTACTATTTGTTTACTATTTAATTCTACAAAAAATTCTTTTATTTTAATTGGACATTTTTCAACCGTTAGAAAATGTGCTTACAGTGGTTCGTACATTTTCAAAATTCTTTCTAGTGCTGGCATTACCGCCAGCCAGCGAGTTTCACTGTATCCAATAAGTTGGTTATGTTTGACATTAATTTTTCCGCGGAACTTCTTCAACTTAAACCAGTAAAGACAGTAAAATATCCAAATTTATTTAACCCTGCCATTTACATCAGCAGCACTTCTTATTGCATTATTTAGAATACGGGCTGCGAATCCAATACCCAATACATTCTGGTTCAAATTCGCGTTTAGCCTGCTTTTAAATATTCACCCCTTGACTTGACACCACTAAAATCGGTGTTCGTGTTATCAGCGCAAATTGCAACTAGCTTTTTGTCAATGTTAAATAACAACAAGAAAACAAAATAACAACAAAACTTGTTTAAGCTACTGGAGCTGGCGGTTTATAGCACCGCTTTTTTATGTTTATCTGTATCTATATGTCTTTTAATATCATAATGTGCACTGTTAATTTGCAAATTCACTCCGACTGGTAATACAACAAACTTTTGCGTCGTTATATTTTGATTTTTTTTATAAAAGGAAAGTCCAATTCAATATCATATAAGAATTTACGTAAACGTTTTCTATCCGTCTTGATTTGCAGGAGAACTTTTTAAATATAATTTTAAAAATTTGTATAAATTTACATTTTATAGTAGCTTAAAACTTTTGTTAGACAAGTAAAGACTGCAAAACAATTGAAACAATTTATTTTAATTTTACTAAATAATTAATATCTTTTATGTATTCTGTAAGTATAAGAGGTATATAGTATACCTCTCGTTCTATCTTTCTAAAAAAATTAGAAATTAGAAAGTAATAATTTTACTTTTGAGCTACATAGTTAACGTGTGTTTAAACAGAGTTTGAAACGCTACTGATATCACTCCTTTACTTTGTTCTTTCAGAGTGCGTAGCTTAAAAAAAATATAACACTCCCACACAGAGGAGTGAAAATAGTAAAATATCATTCTTGCTACTAAATTGAAATAAATATTTTCTTTCAAATACTCAAAACTTTTATTTATGCTTCAAATTTGATGCTTTCCAACGTAAAATGCTTCGAATGATTCGTTCAATTATTCATGTATTGTTAGAAAAATGAATATAAAGGATGACTAATTTTGTTCTTTTGCAAATCGAATAAAAGAACAGGAAAATGTAATCTGCTCCAAAGGAGTAAAATCGAAAAAACAAAAATTTTACTCTTACGAGTAAGAACGATATTCAAATTATGAACATTTTAATTTTTGAATATTATTTCAACGGATTGAAATGAGTGCTCGAATAAAGTAAAATTGTAAACTCTGTTTTGAAAATTTAAATGTTTATGAATTTATACGGAAAACTGCGTCTTTTTAAGTAAAATATTTTGTATTTTATTTTTCATAATATACTTTCGATCTCTCGTATATACACCGGGGAGATGTTTCTATAAACAAAGAAACCTTTTCGCTGAGGTAGATGTGTTAGACATCAAAAGATATTTGCAAAATAAAATGTAAATTATTGCAGTGAAAAAAACTGAGTTTAGCATTAATATGAAAATTATAGTTAAAAAACTATTTAGTAAAAAAAATATTGCACTGGTTTGTTCTCTTAATAAAGTTAAATCAACATATACATAACATCATACAAACTGCAAGAAAAAACTGTGAAGCCATTGCTTTGACTAAGATATTGCGCAAACTGTACGTAGGTAGATATAAGGTTTTTTGATTATTTCTATAATGCGGGCAAATGTGGCGGAAATATTTGTTTCGTGGAAGGCTTTGTGGGACAAATTTCTCCGTGGGACAACGCAACGAAATGTGGGACATTTCCACGCAACGTGGGACGTCTGGGCAGTTTACTACCCATAAACGTGCGTAAATTGTTCATTTGATTCAAAATTGTACAATTATTGCGAGCTTCTTTTAAATCTATAAGAAAAACCTATCACAAAAAAATAATAGTTTCTCCCTCCCTGTATAAAAAAAAATGAACAAAGATTGACGTTTAGGATACGTTTTAGATTTTATTATAACCAACCAAACATATAATTTTTGCTATTTTATAAATTAAAAATTATAGTCCATATAGCGAAAAGAATTTGTAATATTTACATAACTTAATTTGTTCGTGTCGTTAGAAAATATTGCTTGTCCATTATAAAACATTCACTATTATAAAATCACTGAAAATAACACAAAAATTTTAAATTACTCCCGTAATTATTTTCATTCATTTTATAAAAATTAGCACAACTATCAAGAAAACTTTAGATATGTTATAGGATTTTACATTTAGAATTGTTTTTAATTTATTGTTTTTAAAAAAGTTGTAAAGTTTGTACAATATGATAAAGATAAAAAACAGGGCCAAACAGTCAGGGTTCTCAAAATAAGTGGGGCATGGAGGGATCAGTTTTTATTGTTTAAAATTTTTTTTTTATTTTTGATCTACGGGTGTGACAAACCCGCGTACTCCAGTCCCTGCTATTGACATACGAGTTAACGTGAGATATCATATACCACTGGCAATAGCAGTGAGATATCACTAGCCAAGGTGACATTTTAGGGGTGGTGGCAGATGAACTGTATTCAGTCAACGGTAGCACCCTCAATCTTATAGCTGTGAAATAATCCTTGATGATGAGACGCTATTGCTTCCTTGAAGAAACGATTCTTCATATAACTATGTGTGGGCTTTAATCATTAAGAAAGATGGTGCGTCACAGGATCAAGGAATAGGCAACCGGCTGGATTATTGGCAACTACATTTTTGTTTTGTTTCAGCAAATTTTTGTCAAAATTTGCTATTTACTTCTTAATTTACTTTTATTTTCTTTATTCTATCATAAAATATTGGCCTATGTCATATTTTGTCAGTGATAGGATTTTTTGTTTAGTTATCCATTCTTTAACAAAAAATCTAAAAAAACAAAAAAAAAGGAAGATTTACGTTCATCAACACCTTCGAACGTATGTTGTTGTGGGACCTTGGTCTTAAAAGGTTTTTAAGTGTTATTGTGACACATATTGTAATTCCTACTACACAACACATTTTATTAAAAAAAAAATAATTAGGTTGTGTTCTCCTGCATGTACTTACTTTTAAGTGTATATAAATTACCAATGGCCAATAACAATTGAAATTTGAATGTTAAATACTGCACTATGAACTCTCGAGGAGCCCTATACTAATGAAATATTTTGTTTCCTCTGGCTCAGACACGAATATCTTATAAACAAAACACAATCGTTCTTCTAAAAGCGGTAATGCCGCGCACTTTATAGTACGATAGAATTTTGTCAAAATACGCACCCACGGCGTTTTTGGAAGAACGATCGTGTTTTGTCTATAAAACTGATTTCATCAGAAGATTAGAAGCAATACGACCGACTTTCGTATCGGCGGCGCTCTAGTCCTTGATACAAAGAACGATAACGGTTTGAAGATTGCGATGAACTGTACTTTAGTCGGGCCAAAATAATATGTAACCTAATAATTATATTATCAGATATATTTCAATTAATAGTATGCGATAAAATTGGTATATTAGCTAAGTAAATCTTCTAAAAATTAGACGAATTTACAAAATAACCGTGCATTGAAATTTTTGTAGTGTATAATTCTACCACGATTGGATGGTTTTATTGAATCGATGTATTGAATTATTGATAGTATCAGATCCTTGGGGGGGGGCCAATGCCCCCCCAGCCCTACCCGATTGACGCCCCTGCCTTCAGAGCAATGGAGCCAATATCTGGGATCCTCTGTTTCCTGGTAAAAAGAATCACTTCTGTTTTTGCAGGATTATTTTCTAACCCACATATTAAGCCCATGTCAATGATATTGCAGGGGGAGTTGGCATTGGCTCGTCTAACGTACTTTGACTAGAATAATTCAATCACTTGAGAAGCTCTAGATTGTTTTCAAATTTGCAAAGTTCTTAAACAGCAAAAGTCCTTTCCGTTTATCGTTCTCAAGACTGTCATTCCAACAATACTAGCCTAAAGAAACGTTTTTTGCTAATTTTAGAGCTTTAAATCCCCTTGTGTCTCTAACATAATCAATAGCAACAGAAATAAAAGCCGGATACCAACTTATAACAGTAAAAATACAAAAACTAACAATAATATTTCCTTATAGCTTAACTGTAACGAAGACAAATTAATCCAAACATAAATATTAATGCTGAGAACTACATGTTATTTGCAAGAATAACATGTAGTTCTTAAACATAGGAGCAAGTCTTGTATTCAACAGTCATTAGTGATTTCAACTATTTAGTTAACACACATTTGGTTATACCTCCGGCAACCTGTTCCACAAATGTCTCGAGCATAATTCGACATACTCATCGCAAAGACATACCATCGCTAGTAAGAGGAGCGCCTCCAACTATCACATATTTGTAATAAGTTCATTAAATAAGACAAAATAGAGTGTTGCATGAGTGCTGGAACCAATGATTTATCGCAAAAATAAAAGACTGTGTATAAGCCGCAATTCCAAACTATAAACGTAATAATAACGATTCACGGCATGCCCACGACTAATAATAAGAGGTGCGCCAATGAATTCAATACACAGTTTATTTTACACCCCAAAGCATTGGAGAAGCGTATAGAAAAATCTCAAGAACAATACACAAATTGCCATCTGATAGCTGAAAGCAATTTACGAAAGATTACGTATCAAATCTACGAAAACCTTCAAAGCTCTTATGACAAATAGACTATCGCTAATAATTCTGAAAAGAAATTGGGCTGCATCTTCGTTTAATATCTTACATGTCTGACTATTGAAAGATCAAATATAAAAGGTTTTAGAAGAAATTATTACTTAAATACGGGATCTGAATAAAAATTTTTTTTCTTCAATAAAACAACACAATTTATTTCACTTCACAAAAATTAATTAATTAATATTTTAATACTGAGCTTCTTCTTATAATTATTAACATAAAATTTTAAAAATTTACTAAATAAATAGATAAGCTATAAGAAAATATAATACGAAGATATATAACAAATAAGTTATTTATTGAACAACTCAAAAAAAGTTTGTTATTTAAATTTCTACTAAACGCCATAGCAACAACCTAGTGCGATGTTTTTTAATACTATCCTCCTAGTTGAGTTCATACTCAAACCAATTTTTTACTATACTATCAATTTTGTATTAAACTAGGTAGTAAAGTTTAACTAGTGTTTACTAGTTTTTATGCATATCGCTCAATGAATCGGAGCATCACTTTCATTGAAGAAATTTGCCACTAAAATTTTCCACATTTTATGAAATATGTACCAAATTAACTTTGTTAATTTTGTGCAACATTTTTCATTAAGGATTTTTTTGGAAAATTATGTGACGTCAAATGGGTGACTACTGCCTCTCTTTAGGTTCCAATTTATTTGGACTAAAAAGTGAAATAAAGTAATTTGTATTTTGAGATCAATCTCAACGGCAGTCGGAATTGAGCGCGTCTTTTCTAAATTTGGCTCGGTACATAAGAAACTCTTAAGCCGATTTTATACGAAAAAAGCTGGTGACTAGTTTTTATTAATTAACCAATGAAATTTTAAATGCAAATATATATATTAAATTGAAATAAAAATATATTGCTTTCAAATTCAAAATCTTGCTCTTTTCAATCCTTTGTTAAAGATTGTACTGTTTCACCCAATCAATATTCTTATGAGGATGATATGAATATTGTAATCCGAAATTTATACTCTTCAAAAACTCCATTCCTTATTTAATCAAATTGTTTGCCTGTTTTCCATATTCTTTTCATGTTGAGGTAGGTAAGTGGATCAAGTGGGGGTGTGTGAAATAGACAAGCTCCTCGCGCTGCATCCTGGGTTACGCTAATAGTCTATTTCAACTTAGTAGCCAAACATTTCATTTCGAATTCTATGGCTGTGATACAAAAAAAAATAAATATGAACCAAAATCAAAATCACAATAACAACGGAATTTTTCAGCACCATAAGACAAAAAATATTGGACCTCCAGTCTGTATTTTGTAATTTAACATTGAAGGCATAAGCAGGTCAAAAATTGATCATTTACAAAGATTATTAAAAGATTCGACATCGACGTTGTAATTCTGCAAGAAACGCATGCAGCAAATGAAGCGCAACTTACCTCTAGAGAATACGTTGTTGGTTACAAATTAATTAGTGCTATTTACCATCAATTATATGGATCTGCCACGTATGTTAAGTCAGAAATCCTGAACTGCACGCACGTACTTACACAGACGGACAACGATATACATCTTATTGTTGTTGATATATCGGACATGAAAATTGTAAACATATACAAGCCTCCAAATACAGGATGGCCAGCTGCTACTCTACCATTATTTTACCACCCAGCAATATATGCTGGTAACTTCAATAGCCATCACACTCAGTGGTCCTACTCAAATAATCATAACAATGGCGTACAACTGACCGACTGGGCGGATGATAACAACATGTTCCTGGTATATGATGCGAAAGACATGAAAACCTTTAGATCTGCAAGATGGCGAAGCGAATACAATCCCGACCTCAGTTTTTCCACAAAAAACGAACAACGTTGCGCTATTCCAATATCTAGGGCTGTCTTACAGGGTTTTCCACGCTCTCAACATCGTCTAGTAATTCTTGAGGTAGGAATCCAAATCCCACTCGTTAACTCTACTCCTCAACCTAGATGGAATTTTAACAAAGCTGACTGGGTTAAATATAGGTTGGAGTTGGATGCAGTGATTTGCTGGATCCAACTCATTACTAAAAATTACGATAGATTTGTTGGAGCCATCATCTCAACTGCAAAGAAATGCCTCCCGAGAGGCTCTCGTATAGAATATATTTTCCTAGCTGGAGTAGAGCGAGCGAGATATTATATGAGGAGTACCTTAGTAGTGGTGAGGCAGACGTGGCTGATGACTTAATATACTCACTGGACGCCGCGAGAAAACAAAAGTGGATTAACGCTGTGGAAAACATTGATTTTGCCCATTCAAGCAGGGAAGTATGGAGTCTCTTTCGAAAGCTGGGTGGCTCAAAATCAATTAGTCGTGCTAATAATGAAATAAATCCCGAGGACATTGCAAATCACATAGCAAACATGTCTCGTTCAGTTATTAATCGCCTTCAGAAGAGAACAATCAAACGTAAATTAAGAGAAATGAAGCGCAATTGCTCGTTTCCATCGAAGTATGCGAACTGTTTTAATAGCGAAGAACTAGAGTCAGCTCTGTCCCAAACAAAAAACGGAAAAGCAGCTGGGTACGATGGCATTTTTCCAGAATTTCTTAAAAATGCTAAAAAACATGTAAAACAGTGGCTAACTAAATTTTTCTCGAGGGTCCTAGAAACCGGCAATCTACCAAAACATTTTAAGACTACGAAAGTGATAGCGATACTTAAGCCAGGTAAACCATCCAATGAACCAGGAAGCTATCGCCTGATTGGCCTTCTGAGCACCTCCTATGAATTGCTAGAATGGCTCATATACAATCGTATCGCACCGAAATTGAATGACCAGATCCCAGTCGAACAAACTGGTTTTCGTCCCAATCACAGTTGCACGTCCCAGCAGTTGCTCGCTCTAACATCGAAAGCTGGGTATCAAAAACAACTAAAAACAGGCGCAGCAATCATCAATCTTACTGCAGCATATGACACGGTCTGGCGAATTGGGATTATATATAAGCTGTTCAATGCAGTACGTTGTAGCACCATCTCGCGTTTAAATAACACTTAAATAACAAACTGGCAAAACATGAACTATCAGTGTTATTTAACGGCACTGTCATTAAATACAATCAACAGCCAATGTTCCTGGGCATTACTCTCGATAGAACTCTTTCCTTTAAACTCCACCTAGAAAATACGTCAAAAAAACATAAATGGAGAAATAAAATATTGCACAAACTGGCAGGCTCGACATGGGGTGCTACTCCAGCTACCCTCCGCACAACTGCTCTAAGGCTGGTTTACTCAGTGGCTGAGTACGGAGCACCAGTCTGGTTGAATAGCACACATACTCAAAAAGTTGACTGCCAGCTGCATGCCACGATGCGTACTATAAGTGGTACTATCAGATCCACCCCTTTGTTTTGGCTCCCTGTTTTAAGCAATATCGCTACCACCTGCACTCAGACGTTTGCATGCTCTCATGCGTGAACATAAAAAGGTAACCAACAAAATCACGTTACCCTTGCACGAATATTACGGCGACCACACTCGCTGTCGATTGAAGTCAAGAAAGCCTCCACATAAAACTGCCAACAACTTGCTGGCAACTAATTTTAATATCTTTTATGCCTGGGACACCTCCTGGCATCATTACAACACCAGTGGCGTTTCTATTACTAACCCGACTTCTACTCAACCTGGTTTCGATTTGCCATGTCATACCTGGACTACACTAAACCGAATAAGAACGAATCATGGACGTTGTGCTGATTCTTTCTACAAGTGGGGCTTTCAGAATCCCCTGAATGTGACTGCGGCGCTCCACAACAAACCATAAAACACATTGCAACTGTGTGTCCAATTAGACGGTACAATGGCAACATCTCAGACATCCGTTTGGAAACTCCTGATGTAGTAGCATGGATAGACTCGGTCAATGTAAACATTTAATATTCAAATGTACTGCCCATTTTTCAAATATTTTACAAATATTTTACGGCGCAAGCCGCAATCAAATCGATTGTAAATTAATTTAATGTGAATCTGAATGAATCTCTTGAGAATTTTCAAAAAATTTTGATTATAATCTAGGGAGTACAATCATGAGAATCTTGAAAATATAAAGAGAATCTTGGAAATATCTAGAGAATTAACTTTTTTTTTAAATATTGTGCTATCCTTTGAAGTATATCAAATTTACAAAGAGGTGTTAATTCGTGTTCTTGATATATTTAATTTTAAAGATTTTCGGTCCAACATAAATTCGAATTTTTCATCAGTTTTTCGAACTTCAGTGGTTAAAATTTTTTGGTGATTAAAATTGATCGAAAAAATAATGAACAATTAGAATTTTAGACGGACTAAAAATTTTTAAAATTAAATATATCAAGAACACGAATTAATGCCTCTTTGTAAATTTGATATATTTTAAAGTAAGGATAGAACTATATTTAAAAAAAAAATGTTAAAATTTATTGATTTTAAAATTTTTTAATAATGGAAGTTGTTTGAAAAAATGATGAAATATTACAATTTTAGTAGGACTAAAAATTTTTAAAATTAAATATCTCAAGAATAAAAATTATGCCTCCTTGTAAATTTGAATTATTTTAAAATAAGAATAGAACTATTTTCAGAAAAAAAATTTATTAGATTTCAATTGATCTTCGACCCTAGCGTCATCCTTTTAAAAGTTTTTTTAATATTTTTATTTAAAAATTAATTACAAAAACCATTAATTAATTGTTTTTAAAACGATCAAATAATCATCTATCAAACAAAAAAAAGATTGATGAAACCGGTATAGCCGTTCTTGAGCAATTCAATTTCAAAGTTACATCAGATTGGCAGAGTTTTCATTTTCCATGCATATTGGGGTGCCTCCTATGCTCAAACTATGTACTTCAAAAAAATTGTAGAATAAGTTATATTTTTTTATTTGTCCATACTTTTTATATGCCAAGTTTCAGAAAAATCAAAAATTATCAAGATTTCACAACTCGGTCTAGAGATCGAAAGATCCTTGAATTATCTGACACAAAATTTCACAAACAAAACTTTGACTTGCTGATCAATACGCTGATAAAAAACAATTATCCCAAAGACTTTGTTAAAAATAACATAAAGAAATTAATAGTTAGTTTACAAAAAACGCAAAGTAATAGCACATTTGAAATGAACCGTTTATTTACTATTTCATACGCCACTACGCTTGTTTGGCTGTTGAAGGCTGTTAAAAAAATTGAAGGCTATTTAAAAAATACAATATAAAATATATAAATATAATACAAAATACAATACTACTGAGAGAGAACCAAATACTTTACACAATAATAATTTGGTCAAAATGATAAAAACAAAACGCCAACAGAACTGCAGTCATATGTTGCACAAAATAGAATGTGAATGCAATATATCGTACACTGTCAAAACCAATGCCTACAAAAGAGAATAAAAATAAAATAATAAAATATAAATGCATAAACACGCAGTTTATATTAATAACTGTAGTCATACTGCTGTCATGACAACAAGTTCTTGAGTCAGGCCACCTTCCAAAATAAGACTATACTACAATTAAAAAAGAGAAAGGAACAACAATAAATTGTTACTACAAGAAATGATTTACATTAGACATCTCAATAGCATATGATCAAATCTGCCATGCCAACCTGATCGATCAACAAGCTCATTGCTAACGGATTTCACCCCTCAGTAGTGAAGCTGATTCAAAATTTTCTCACAATTCAATCAAGTCTTAATTAATTAACGCTGTTGTATCCCCAAGATTCAGTTTGTTCCAACTCTATTTTTAATTTATATCAACGAACTGTTGAAAATCGCCAGTAACTAATAAATAGTTTTACGGATGATAGTACACTGCGCAAATCATTTGTTTTCCTATCTTCAAAGGGTAAAGTAAAATACACAAACGTAAAAAATCAAAGTTCTTCAAAAACAAAGATTCCCAAAATGTACAAGATCAAAGGACTTGGTTATGTTTTTCAATTTAATATAAATTAGCAGCGAAAAAACAAAATAGGAAGAAAAAATAAATTACATTGAATCAATCAATCAATTGAAAATCAATTAAAAAAAAATTTATTATTAACAAATGTTGTGAAATTCAAAGAAAGGGGAATGCAGGAAAAATCTAATTACAAAATCAACTCAAAACAAAACATTAAAATTAAATTAAAAGTTACTGCTTAGTTTTTAACAGCCGCCATAAATATAAACGAGGACTTGAAAAAAGTTGCCGATATAGTTGAGGTGACAAAAAATTGGTCAACTTAAATAGCACCAAAACAGAGCTATCGATTGTTTCCAGATCGAAGACCGAAATCCGCAATGATATTTCAATTAGTATATGTGTAACGAGAAAATTTACGAATATGAAATCATTCGTTTAGTAGGAGTTACAATTTTTAACGACCTTCTCTGGAATTCGATCAAATAATGGCGATGAGAAAAGAGCGCGTCAAGAAAACATGGCCTCCGCAATAGATCAAAAAATTATGGCTCTTTTGGATTCTGTTCAAAAACGTGTTATATGAATTGTGGGTGATCGAAATTTAACATCAAATTTTTATATTCGACATCACCTGCGCACTATTGCTCATTGTTTGCTTTTAATGATCGTCACCAGTAGTACTCGAGTAAACTTTTTTTTTAATAAAAAGTGTTGTGTACCTTTTAAGACCTAGGTCCCACAACAACTTGCGCTCTAAGGCGGATTGAAACCACCTGAGAATATGGATTCCGGCAAACTATTCCATTTGTATGCAGTTCGGACAGAGAAGTCTTTCTGCGATCTGCCAGTTTGACAGCGCGGAAGCTCGACCACTTGACTGCTTGCGCTAGCCGATTGCCGAATGAAACAGGGGTAAGAATAAGTTTAAGGCATGATGCTGCTGATTTCATCTGAGCACTGTTGATGACGATATTTGTACAAAACAACGAGGTCCACAACAGTGCGACGATACTGTACGGAAACATGTTTGGATGCCAAATCTTAATCACCCATAATTCTCACAGCCCGCTTTTGAACAGAGTTCAAGAGGGCCAAGTTGAAAACAGAAGCAGCAGCCCAGACTTGACAACAGCACTCCATACACGGAGGAATATAGAACTTATAAACATGGAGCAATCGGAGTGAAAATTTTTTTGCATCTATTTAGCACGCCCAGTTTTCTAGACGTGCTTTTTACCATCGCTAATACGTGCTTGTTCCAGAGCAGTGGTGTAGCCAGAATTTTCAGTTGGGGGGGGTCAAGGATTATTTTATAAGACTTAATAGTTTAACCCAATAAACCAACTAATTAGTTTTATTAATAATTCATTACAATAATAGATGCTTCATTTTAATGTTTCCTTAATTTTAATTTTTTTAATTAATAATTTTTTAAAAAATAGATTAATGATTTTTTTTAACTATTTTAAATTATTTTTAATTAACTTTAAGAAAACAAATATCGAATAATTTTTATTTCAAAAAAAAAAATATTTTTACAATATTTTTTTTTTTAGTAAAAAGTGTTGTGTAGTAGGAATTACAAAATATGGCAAAACAACACATAGATACCTTTTAAGACCTTATAGGTCCCGCAACAACATGCATCTTGAGGTGTTGGTGGACGTTTTATTTAAATCTTTGTGGATTGAAGGCACTCGAGACTATTGATTCAGGCAAAGCATTCCATTTGTACGATGTACGCACAAAGAAATCCCTTTGCATTTTGTTACTGGGGCAGTGAGTAATCCCGACAGTTTGACTATTTGCACAAACAGATTGACGAGTTGAACAAGGAAAAGAAGATGTCTGAGGCATTATAGATCTAATTTCATCCGAGCACTGCTGGTGACGATATTTATAAAAAACAACGAGATCAGCAATAGTGCGACCATGTTGTAAAGTTTAAATCAAGTTTAAATGTTTAAATCAAGATTTAATGTTAAATTTCGATCACCAACAATTCGTATAGCACGCTTTTCAACAGAGTCCAAAAGGCCCAAGATGGTAACAGATGCAGCGCCCCAAACTTGACAATACTCCATGCAGGGACGAATATAGGACTTATAAATGTGGAGTAATTGATACGGAGAAAAACATTTTTTACATCTATTGAGGAGGCCGAGTTTTCTTGATGCGCTCTTTGCCATGGCCATTATATGATCGTTCCAGAGTAAGTCATTGGAAATTGTGACTCCCAAAAACGAATGTTTTCACATTCGTCTATTTGGTCGTTACACATATTAATTGAAATATCATTGGGAAACTCGGTCTTTGAACTGGAAACAACCAATATAGCTGTGTTTTGGTGAAATTAAATTTTTGTCACCCCAATCGGCGACTTTTTTCAGTCCTCGTTTACATTTATGGCAGCGTCTCTCCGGGCGGGATTTATTTCTTAATGCATTTACCCTTTGAAGATAGGGGGACGAATGACTTGTGCAGTGTACTATCATCTGCAAAACTATTTAATGGGTTATTGGTGATTTGCAACAGTTCGTTGATATAAATTAAAAATAAAGTGAGAAATAAAACTGAGCCCTGGGTACATCAGCGTTAGTTAATTTGGACTCAGAAATAAAGCCATCTATAGATACCGAGATACTATTCCAAAAATGTGCCACTTAGTTCAATAGATCGATTGTTGATCTTTTGTTTCTAAAACCGTATTGGCTGTCATGATATCAAATGGTTGTCCTCCAAAAATTTGGATATGTGTGAATTAATATATTGCTCGTATATTTTAAACAGGACCAGGAAGGTTATTAGTCTGTAATTTGAAATATCACCTTTCGTTCCTTTTTTGGGACAGGCTGGACATTGGCCAACTTCCAGCAGGATGGAAAAATACCAGATTTATAGGATTTATAAAATATTTTGGTGAGAGTTGGTGCAATATAAAACAAAAATATCGAATAATTTTAATTAACTTTCATAAAACAAATTTCGAATAATTTTTAATTAACTTTAAAAAAGCAAATTTCGAATAATTTTTTACTAACTTTAAAAAATGATAATTTTCTTTATTTTTAAATAGAAATTTTTGTGCTAGTGATTTTGAAATTTAAACTTATTTGAAACTGAATGACACTTTACCTATTGATTCGCCTCAAACCTGTGTCTAGGAAGGGATGAAAAATGATTTTCCTGATTAATCAAATTCCTTAAAATATCAAGGCGTTAGATATCATTTTAACTATTCTAACACAATTAATTTTGTTTTGTATTTAGAACAACTTCCAGGACACTTTGTTTTGTCCGATCTTATCTATTGTCTGATCTACGAAATTGTTATTTGTTATTTCCGGCACGGAATACTAGTTATGAAAAAATTGCTGTAATTTATTTCTCAAATCCTATTTCACGATGTACAGGAATAGGACTACAGATGTACTCATAAAGAAAGAATAGTAGACAAAATAGTAGACCAGTGGGCATAAATAAAAGATGCCAGAATAGTACATTATGATGCTAGGACGTAAAGCTAAAGATTTTGGTCGTATGTGGAGTTGCATCCACATTAATTCCAAAATAGCTTATGTCCGTGCATCATATACTATTTTTTATTCGCCGCAAGTAAAATATTTAAAAAAAAATGTTTATTCTAAATTGAAATTACAAATTTGCATAAATTTTGAAATAAAAATATGTGGAACAAGTTACCTTTGACATAATATTTGTTATTTTTTCCAAATTATTGTATCACTATTTTTTTTTTATTTAGCGTATGGTTTTTTTGGGACACATTAAAAATTAAACTTAAAATAGGTAGACTCTTCTATGAAATCTACCTAAAACAAAGCATGGATACACATTAAATGAACTTACATTCAATTTGATTGCGCGTCTTTTAGTAAAAAAGTAAAAAGTAAAATATTTGAACATTGGGCAGTACATTTGAATATTAGATGTTTACATCGAGCGAGTCTATCCATGCTACTACATCGGGAGTTGCCAAATGGATGTCTTAGATGTCGCCATTGTACCGTCGAATTGGACACACAGTTGCAATATGTTTTATGATTTATTGTGGAGCGCCGCAGTCACACTCAGGGGACTCTGAAATGCCCAACATGTAGAAAGAATCAGCACAACGTCCATGATTCGTTCTTATTCGGTTTAGTGTAGTCCAGGTATAACGTGGCAGATCGAAACCAGGTTGGGTAGAAGTCGGGTTAGTAATAGAAAGGCCAGTTGTATTGCTTTGTTTGTATGCTTTTTACCATCGCTAATACGTGCTTGTTCCAGAGTAGGTCGTTTAAAACTGTGACACCCAATAAACGAATGTTTTTACATTCACCTATTGGTTCATCACACAAACTTGGATACATCATGCCTCAACCATACTTTTCTCCCGTTTTACTCGTCAATTGGTTTTGTGCAAACTGTTAAACTGTTGAGATCACTGACTGTCATTATAGTAATAGAATGCAAGAAATTTCTTTGTTCATACAGCGTACGTACACAATGTTTTTGGAAGTAAAAATAAAAAAAATTCTTGATAATGGCGCGTTATTTCTTTCTCTGCGAAACAAATATTCATATAGCCGCTATATGTGGTCTTTAAAAAATTGAGGACGACAGTTTGACATGGCCAAATATGTATGAACAATTTTCAAATCGACTTTTTTTTCTCTCCCTCCGACAAATAATGTTCCATTTAACTCTAATATGTAGAAATCGGACCTAGGAAAGCGATTTTATCGATTGTTTTCTTTTAAAATATGCGAATAATCGCCTTTAATTAATAACAATCTTTTTCAATCAATTTTTCAATTTTTCTGATTTAATTTATAATAATTTTTATTCATCAAAAGCAACGTTTTCCAAAAAAGCATTAAATTAGTTTTATTGTACGATGGGTATTTGCATCTGTTAGTTTTCTACCATCTGAATGGTTCAGCATTGTCTTTAGTTAGAATATTTTTATACTCGGTCATCAATTTAGAAGCGCGTTCATCGGTATCATTTACTACATGTAAACTTTGGCAAAACAACGTGGCATCATCGAAATCCTGATTCGTTGACCATTGCGATGGGTCATGTAGCAAAAAACCAGTAGATACTCCAAATCGATTAAAAAAATTCGCAGTTTTCTCTTTGACAAAATCACTTGTGTTCTTATATTAGCAAAAAGTTGCAGGTGTTTGACTGCGTCGAACTTTTTCTTGTACGTTTGAGGTGGAATTAGGATGTCTCGCGCTAGGACCTCATGGTTTTGAACCATTTTTCGTTTTTCATCAAACGAAATCTCTAGGTCGTAAAAGGCATGTCAACATTTTTTTTGTTTGTATGGTGAATATTATAACACATTTTGCTCAATATTTCTTCTGAAACGTGTTTGTCAATTGTTTTATAAGAAATGGCCGATTTGCTGATATTCAGATCCTGACTTTAGGCTGCTGTTCCATATGTGCATTTAAACCAAACTTTTAAATACAATATGATCAGAAAACTGCAAAGGTCTCGAACTTTATTTAAATCTCCAACTGCAATATGATACTGATTGCGAAACATAAATAACTTTAGGAGATAAGTGACTTTAGCCATCAAACGGCCGTTGCTGGTCAGACCTGGGCATTTTCATGATAAAAAATAACTAGACCTTCAGATGTGTATTGTGGAATTTTGTTTCCCATTTTTTGTCCGATGTTTCACTTTCGATCATTTTCGGATCAATTTTACCATCGTCCTATGCCTTCTGAAATTTGTTGAACAACGGAACATCGGGTGCTGTATACTTCCCAAATTGGAGATCATATACAGTTCGTAGTTTAATCTCCTGTATGTGAATACGACAAGGGATTCGTATGAAGTTGTGGACAGTCTTTTTTTCCTTAAAAATACACGCACCTTTTCTAGTGTTACTTGATGTCGTGCTATTTGATGAATAATGCATTGTTTCCATATATTTGTTCCTCTGGTCCACCGCCACTCTAAATTCATTATTTTACACTGCTTTTAATAACAAAATCGAGATTATGAGATAAATTATGTTTAAGTTGATTGAAAATGATGAAAATAAAAAACCCTATTATTCTGCTAATTGTGTTATCTTGGAGACCACAGTGCGATGGGCAATTATTTTCCGATTTCAATAAAACTGCATATACTTTATATTTGAGTCAAATGGAATGGAACATTATTAGCCATTGTGAGGGAAGAAAATAACAACTTGATATTATGTTAGGTCATGTCTAATGACAGTGCGTCCATGATCAATGAATATCCCACAAGCTGGATTATTATCAACTAAATTTTAGTTTTGTTCAGCCAAATTAGTAAAAAAAATTTGCATTTACCTCTTATTTTAATTTTATTTCCTCTGTTCTACCACGAAATATTGGTGTTTGTCATATTTTATATGTATTAGCATTTATTGTTAGGTTATCCATTCTTTTAAAAAAAAATTTAAAAAACAAAACAAACAAAAACAAAGTTTCAACTTTCTTTCTAGATCACTCACTGTCATTGTGACAGAAAGCAGAAAGATTTTTTTGTCCGTACATCGTACAAATGGAATGCTTTGTCCGAATTATTAGTCTCGGTGGCGTTCAAGCCACAAAAGTTTAAAAAAAGCGTTCATCAACACCTCAGAGCACATGTTGTTGTGGGACCTAGATCTTACAAGGTATCTATGTATTGTTGTGACAATAATTCCTATAACACTGTAACATTGTATTGACAGTAATTAATATTTTCAAAATTAGTAAAAATTTTCATTGGTTGAAGCATATTTTTTCATGTATAACATTTTTAGGTAGATTTCATATAAAAATCTACCTATTGCAATGGGCTGCATCTCAGAATTTCGGAAAAATTTTTTTACCAAACGACTATGAATGATAAGCGGAGACGGAAAAGCAAAAAAAAAAAAAATTATATATATATATATATATATATATATATATATATATATATATATATATATATATATATATATATATATATATATATATATATATATATATATATATATATATATATATATATATATATATATATATATATATATATATATATATATATATATATATATATATATATATATATATATATATATATATATATATATATATATATATATATATATATATATATCAGTGTTGCAAAACGTTACTCGTAACGTAACGCAAAAACGAAATAACGAAATGAAATAGCGTTATGAGTAATAATTACGTTCATAACGTTTTAAAAATTAAACTACGTTACAATAACGTAAAACGTAACGATAACTCAATATTTTATTTCGTTTTTCGGGTCACTTTTTTTATAATTATGTATATGAAAACAACTCTTTA
The DNA here is from genome assembly GCA_963693315.1 of Diogma glabrata. Taxonomy (NCBI): domain Eukaryota; kingdom Metazoa; phylum Arthropoda; class Insecta; order Diptera; family Cylindrotomidae; genus Diogma; species Diogma glabrata. The sequence continues at coordinate 21,439,136 of OY856189.1, forward strand.
TCAATTTTTGCGGTCGCTTAAACTACAGATCTTGGTAGTTCTAATGCCCGATTTATAGTCGGTAACGTTAACTTAACGTTAACTTTAACTTAACCGTAACTTAAGACATCTAAAAATTTTGATTTATAGTCGGTAAGAAATTACGTATTCATTGACGTTTGATCTGATATTAATTATGGTTTTGCAATCAATGTTACAAATCAATCAATTCTTTAAAAGTAATAAACTGATTTTAAAATCAAAATTTAAAATAATAAAATTCGAAACGTACATTTGATACAAAATTTAAAAATAAAAAAATTTATTTTCATATTAATTTTCTGCTAATATTTGGCTTTAAAGTCGCTCTTTTTATATCCTTTGCATTTTTTAAAAAATAAAATTTTATTTTTATGGACACTTGCAATTAAATATTACTTTTCTTCAGTTTTTATACCAAACGTCAACAAATCCTTAACAAAATCTTTAAGATAGAATGAAATGAACTTTACGTTAAGTTTGCGTTAACGACTATAAATGCTCTAGTGCATTTTCATACTTTGTACTCTACGTTAAGTTAACGTTAAGTTAAAGTTACCGACTATAAATCGGGCATAAAATGTTGTACAATTTTAAGTTTATTTTAAATAATTTCAAGTCTGTAGTAGCCGTTTTGCATCACAGGTATTTTGAATAATTTTAAGAAAGAATATTTTTATGCTGGCCGAGAAATTAATCTGAAGATCTATTAAAAGCAACTCTAATAGTTATAAACAAACTATCAGATTTGTGAAAACTCCTGATAAGATTGCTTAGTTTTGGTAAAAATTAATTATTTTTAATATGAAATGATTTCAAAATATTCGTCGGAGTGACGTGAATAATCCATTGTATAATTCTTTAATTTTAATTACGTCAGTTACATATCTACGCCCGTCGATGATCTCCACGAGATCAAAACTATAGTATTGTGAATTATAAAAAATATATATACTTAAAAATTTTAAAATTATTGTTTTTTAATTATTTTTTATATATAACAATAGTGAATAATAAAAGGTGTCGTTATTAAAATTAAAGAATTTGAAATGAGTCAAATTTTATAGTTACGTTATTTTAAAATTAAATTGTAATGTTTAAAACTAATCTGTTAAACATTACATTTAATTTTAAAATAACGTAATTATAACGTTATAACATAATAAAATATAATATTTTTCTGTTTCATAACGAAATAACGTACCGAAAAAATAAATATACTGTTATAAAAACGAAACGCATAACGTTACGATTTTTTTTTTCGTTTTGCAACACTGATATATATATATATATATATATATATATATATATATATATATATATATATATATATATATATATATATATATATATATTAGGGTGGGGCGATTTATATGGAAGGGAAAAATCTTCATGGGCCCCTCGCGATTCTGATTCCTGGAGTTGTTCTGAGCAAAAAAGTCCACTAGACCATGTGTCTACGGTGAAAATCGAGCTTGCGAGTTTTTGTTTGAAGTTTTTTTGTCGCAATTTATATATTGTGAAAACTTGCAAATTTTCTTAGGCTCATATCTCGTAAACCATTTAGAATTTTTGTATAAATAAATAAGTAAATTGTAACTCTTGACCTCAGCTACAAATTTTCTGAATAAACAAACCGAAAAAAATCACATCTTCATGACCAAAAACACGAAAATGCCAAAAAGTTGCCATTTTTTACACTGTTTTTTACCGTTTTGAGGCCATTGCAGCTAAACCGCGGAAAATTAAAACTAATAATCTGCTAAAAAATTGTAGCCAATCAAATATTTAACAATTTTTTATGATATACTAACCACATCTGAACATTTCTTCATGCAGTTTTTGTCCTGCAAAAGTGAAAATTTATCGCGAAAATACTGAAAAATTACCATTTTTGGTTGTTTATAATTTAAACTCATCAAAAACTTTCTGTTTGTTATTTTACTTCGTTATTTTACTTATATATACATGTTTTTTTTTTTAATAAAATGTGTTGTGTAATAGGGTTTAGAATATGTGTAACAACAACACATAAATACCTTTTAAGACCTAGGTCTAGACCTGGGTCCCACAACAACTCTGGTTCTAAGGTGTAGATTAACGCTTTTTTTAAACATCTGCGGGTTGAAGCCACCTGAGACTAAGTGTTCCGGCAAACTATTCCATTTGTACGCAGTTCGGACAAAGAAGTCTCTCTGCGATCTGCCAGTATGACAGCGCGGGATCTTTACCGTTTCACCGGTTGCGGCAGCCGATTACCGAGTGGAACGGGGGTAAGAATAAGTTTGAGGCATGATGCCGCTGATTGCATCTGTGCACTGCTGATGACGATATTTGTAAAAAACAACGAGGTCAGCAACAGTGCGACGATGTTGTAGAGAATCAAGTTTTGATGTCAAAGTTCGATCACCTACAATTCGTATAGCTCGCTTTTGAACAGAGTCCAAGAGGGCCAAGATGGAAACAGAGGCAGCACCCCAAAAATATATATATATATTTATATATATATATTAGACTGGTCGTTAAAAACTAAATTTTCCGAGACCCCCTAGAAAAATTCTTTGTGGTCAAAATACCAGAATGGCACTATTTTTTTTTTTAAGTCAAAAGAACACGTGCCGCAAAATCATCGAAGTTTATTTTTTGATAAAATTGTTAATATCTCATAAAATATGCCGATATCAAAAAAAATCGCAATATCTTTTTTGTAGGAAATTTAATTCTCTACAAAAAAGGTTTAAGTCATTTTTTTCCTAAAACCTATGTTTCTGATGATATTTTGAAATAAAACTTGAAATTCTTCGAAACGCGTAAAACCAAATGATAAAAAGTTCGACGAAAAAGCACTAATTTTGATTTTTTTTGTCACGATTATTTTTTTATACATTTCATTCTATAGCATAAAAAGAAAATTAGGACTTTTTCGTCATATTTATTTCTTATGTTTTTTAAAAATTACGAAAACTTACAAGGTCATTTTCAAAATATCATGAGAACTATACGTTTTCGGGAAAAAATGACTTGGACCTTTTCTGTAGAAAATTAAATTTCCTACAAAAATGATTATTTGATTTTTTTTTACATCTGAATATTTTATGAGATATTTGAAAAATTCTACGAATTTTTCAAAAAATCAACTTCGACGATTTTGCGGCACGTGTTCTTTCGATTAAAAAAAAAATAGTGCCATTGTGGTTTTTTGACCACAAAGAATTTTTCTAGGGGGCGTCTCGGAAAATTTAGTTTTTAACGACCAGTCTAATATATAATATATATATATATATATATATATATATATATATATATATATATATATATATATATATATATATATATATATATATATATATATATATATATATATATATATATATATATATATATATATATATATATATATATATATATATATATATATATATATATATATATATATATATATATATATATATATATATATATATATATATATATATATATATATATATATATATAAATAAATATAAAATATAAATAATAATAAGCTTTATTTTTGTTTCTTCAAAAAAATTATACATACTAAATGTTCTATTTAAGCTTAACTACAAAAAAAACAATGGACCAGCGGTCCGTCTGTTCGCTTGCATAATAAATACCAAATTAAAACAATTCAAGAATATTAGAACCTAAATATTTTGGACAGCAAAAATGAATAGAAGAATATCATATAGACATTCATATGTATATAAACATTAGTAGATTCAATCTCTGTTGGTTGGACATTCTCTTTTCTTTCTCTTTTGTTAGTAATTAAACTCATTAATGAGTTGGTTTCTATAATTCCAGGCTTCCAGGCAAAAATTATACAGATCATTCCAGTTTCTATATCCATTTAGCACATCAAAAACATCCTGCCGAGACAATGCATCGTACCCAAAGTACCGTTTCCTGATTGTTCCAAGAACTGGACAGATAGCAACAAAGTGGATAGCATCTTCACGTACATTGAGATTGCATATAGAACAGTTTTGGGCATTGCCTGATCGCCAAGGCCGGTAATTGAGGTTTATCAGATCTCCTCGTATTTTAAAGATCCAACTTTGCATCCGTACATCCATAGTTGTAAGTAGGTAATGACGCTCATCCAGGTTAAGAGCAAAGGTGCTATAGGCGTAATGATTTTGTGAAACTCGGGCTTTTTCCATGGTCGAAATTACAGATTGGGTTCTCACTTTTGCCAGAATACTGTTCAGTTCAATTGTTAATGTGCAAATATCCCCTACAGATTCACGCAGTGTGCACAGATGCATTGTAGCTAGACTTTGCCAGCCTCTAAACCAGGATGTTTTATTTCTTATAATCTCATTAGCCAGAAATCGAGGTAGTCTCTCTGTTGGTAGCTGCAACACGTTTACGATGTACTTGAAGTGTAGTTTGAGTGTATGCACAAAAATTTCACTTCTATTCGTTTCCAATAGTAGCATGTAGTTTGGTGTGTTCCTCGGCAGTCCTAGAATTTTCTTAATAAAGAACCTCTGCAATTTTTCCACTTGGTCATAGGCTTCCCAACCCCAAATCTGGCATCCGTAGCACATTATTGATCTACTAACTGCATCAAAGACCTGCATTTTGGCTGCAATTGGAACCGTTGATGTTGTTACAAGATCCTTCCACACCACATTTAGCGCTTGTTTGGCATAGGTTAATTGCTGATCCATGTGTGAACTCATTGAAAACTGTGGGGTCAAGATCATACCAAGATATTTGTAAGAATTTACCACTTCAATCGCTTGGCCATTCAGCCACCAGTTTTCTAT
>OY856189.1:21444149-21470702 GCA_963693315.1 Diogma glabrata
ATTATAAAAATTATATATGTAGTACAATAAATAAAATAAATACAATTGTTAAAAATGATTTACTTATTTTACAAACAGAAGTTTCTTTTGAATAGGAAAGCACTTCTGCAATTATTTTCTTTGTATTAGATAGCATAAAAAATGAAATGTTTATTTATCACTTTTAGTAATCACTTGTCACTCTTATAAAAAATAATTTGACAGTCTTGACTGCAAACAAAAAAGCCGTATAAACAACTAAATCTATTTAGGAACTTTTGACTGGAGAAGTATTATGTTCGTATTATGTTATTATGGAATCATAAAGTAAAAGATTGTTTTTCAACATTAAATTACAAATATTTTATTATTGAATAAACTTTTTAAAATATCATACAAATTATATATGTGAAAATAAATATAGTTATTAAAAATTATTTACTTATTTTACATTCAAAAGTTTCTTTTGAGTTGGAAAACATTTTTGCATTTATTGTCTTAGTATCTACACTGGTACAAAAGAATGAAATTTTTGAGTTCCACTTATAGTAATCGCATTTTTATATCGATTTTGTAATTTTTCTTTTGTTAATTGATATTCATTTTTATCGGCGTATCCAAAGTTCATGGTAGATTCCCATTTTAAAGCCCATTCGAAAAGTTTGTTTGGTGTATCACTAATATTATCTTCGCTCGCCATACTATAACGGTGTGCAGCACGCTTTAGTGTACCACCAATTCCATCACAAGGTCCCTTTCCATGGCTGGTAGCATGAAAATGCCATTCAGCGTCAACCTTAAATTAACTAATTAACTTATGCCACCATAAAGAAGACTTTAAGGTTGACGCTGAATGGCATTTTCATGCTACCAGCCATGGAAAGGGACCTTGTGATGGAATTGGTGGTACACTGAAGCGTGCTGCACACCGTTATAGTATGGCGAGCGAAGATAATATTATTGATACACCAAAAAAACTTTTCGAATGGGCTTTAAAATGGGAATCTACCATGAACTTTGGATACGCCGATAAAAATGAATATCAATTAACAAAAGAAAAATTACAAAATCGATATAAAAATGCGATTACTATAAGTGGAACTCAAAAATTTCATTCTTTTGTACCAGTAGATACTAAGACAATAAATGCAAAAATGTTTTCCAACTCAAAAGAAACTTTTGAATGTAAAATAAGTAAATAATTTTTAATAACTATATTTATTTTCACATATATAATTTGTATGATATTTTAAAAAGTTTATTCAATAATAAAATATTTGTAATTTAATGTTGAAAAACAATCTTTTACTTTATGATTCCATAATAACATAATACGAACATAATACTTCTCCAGTCAAAAGTTCCTAAATAGATTTAGTTGTTTATACGGCTTTTTTGTTTGCAGTCAAGACTGTCAAATTATTTTTTATAAGAGTGACAAGTGATTACTAAAAGTGATAAATAAACATTTCATTTTTTATGCTATCTAATACAAAGAAAATAATTGCAGAAGTGCTTTCCTATTCAAAAGAAACTTCTGTTTGTAAAATAAGTAAATCATTTTTAACAATTGTATTTATTTTATTTATTGTACTACATATATAATTTTTATAATATTTTAAAAAGTTCATCTAATAATAAAATATTTTAAATTTAACATAAAAAAAATATCTCTTAGTTTATAACGCCATTTTTATAATTTTCCTTCAGAACAAAAAAAACTGATTCCCGACAGTCATATGCACAACGAATTTTATCTTTAAAACAAAAAATAACGCGTGTCCTCAACTTTCACAAGTGGTTAGATATAAAATAAGCTTCAATTTAGTTTAAAAAAAAAAAAAAAAAAAAGAGGCTATGCCATCTTTTTTTCAATTACACCGTTTTTTCTTATGTTACACCGTTAAAAATTATTTCAAAAAATTAACAGTGTACATTTTTAAAAACTTTGTTCTAATACCTATTCAACGACATATCATTTATGAAAATCGATTCAGTAGTTTTTCTACAATCGCTCGTCAAAATGCAGTCACATCACAAAATAACAAAAAATTGAGGGGCACCCTGTGAAGACCCCTGGTCGAAAAAAAAAATTCTAAGAGAACTTGTATTTTTTATTTATCAAAGACTATCTATAAACAAAAAATAATCAAAATTAAAAGGGGTCAACTCAAAACGTTGTTGAATCTTCGTGAAATTGCTCATATATATATATATATATATATATATATATATATATATATATATATATATATATATATATATATATATATATATATATATATATATATATATATATATATATATATATATATATATATATATATATATATATATATATATATATATATATATATATATATATATATATATATATATATATATATATATATATATATATATATATATATATATATATATATATATATATATATAAAAGTACTTATCACATTCTAAAAACTTGATAAGTCCTATCATTTCTGTCAATTACAAAATTAACTTCTCATTTGAATCTTCTAAAACTATTTTCGATCAATGTCGATACCAATCGATTCCGATCATGTGCTTAGCTAAAATAAAAATATAATAATTTCAGTTTACCATCAGACATCATCGAGAGCAGATATGACAACATTCTATGACTAATAAATATCAAAATACTTATTAGAACCTAAATATTCTATCTAAAAAATAGATAGAATATATAAAGTAGAATTAGCACGACCGAATAAATTTTTATATAGTTTTATTTTAGTTTATTTAGGATTTTAGTTTAGTTTAAAATTTTTAACGCCAATTTTACAACTCAAACGGGTTTTTTTCGAAAACTCGATTTTTGAGGTGTTATATAGAGGTTATTTTTTTATTGAAAATAAGTGATATTTAAATATTCAAAATTCTAAATGATAACATAGTGTGTGATAACATTTGCCCTTTCGCTTGCTTTATTGTTGCATTTATGACAAGATTATCTCATAAAACCAATTATATTTTGATTAAATTATATCTCTTCTGTGGCGAAGGTAGTTAGAGGTCTGTCACCAGTTGATATAGGATAATATTTTCAACATTAAATTAAAAAGCCTCTCTAACATGTACGTTTATATTGTCTCTTCTCCAGGCTTCGAACAATCAAAAAAGAGCACGAACAAGAATAACCGATGAACAATTAAAAATCCTTCGTGCTCATTTTGACATAAATAATTCCCCGAGTGAAGAGAGTATCATGGAAATGTCGAAAAAAGCAAATCTTCCAATGAAGGTAAGAATTTTAAAATAATTAAAAAATTTTTGATTAAATTAAAATAATTCAATTAAACTTCAAATCTTATTTATTTGATTTTCTTGTTATTATTATTTTGTTTTTCTGTTTCTTTTTAAATAAAATTGATTTTCAGGTGGTAAAACATTGGTTCCGTAATACATTATTTAAGGAAAGACAGCGGAATAAAGATTCACCTTATAATTTCAATAATCCCCCATCAACAACGTTAAACTTAGAAGAATATGAAAGAACAGGACAAGCAAAAGTAACGAATTTATTAGGTGGAGGTGGCGGAAATAATATTACTGTGAATAATAATCTTTGTAATAATGATAATTCAGATAAATTAAATCAACAACTCCAACAATCATCAGCATCATCTACAACATCATCTTCATCGATTATTTCATCATCAGCATTAACAGCTGTAACAGCATTACAACAAGCAGCAACACAGTTACAATTACAACAACAACAAGCTGAACTAAGGGAATTCAATGAGTTACAACAAATTCAACAGTTACAACAATTACAAAACCAACACCAATTACAATTGGTACAACAGCACATACAAATGCAACAACAACATTTAGAAAATTTAACACGTCCCTCCTCTCAGCCATCAAGTATCGCATCCGATCGTCAAGATTATCAACATAGTATCATAAAACAAGAACCAATGGATAATGATCATTCAGATAATGACAATCAATCGATAATTATTAGTTCAAGAGGTGGGAGTATAGATCATTTACACCATCGTAGTAGTGGTAATGGTGGTGGTAGTCTAACTGGTCGAGATGGTGGAAGTAACCTAAGTGATCGTGATCTGAATGATCATGAAATCAATCAATTACATCAATCAAATTTGTTTTATAACAATTTTGAAACAAAGTCAGAAAGTGGGAGTAGCGAAATATTATCACGTCCTCAAACACCAAACAGTACATTTAGTACTATAAATGAAATAATAAACCAACAAATTGAGTCAATACCAATTAATAATATTACAAATATTGGTAGTATTGGGGGTAGCAATAGTATGGGACCACCAAAAAAATTTCAAATTAATAAAATTTTTGATAAAAATTTTGAATCGAATTCAAATTCATCATCATCATCGACATCAAGCGGGAAACGGGCGAACCGTACACGATTCACAGACTATCAAATAAAAGTGTTACAAGAATTTTTTGAAAATAATTCATATCCGAAAGATAGTGATTTAGAGTATTTGAGTAAGCTGTTATTGTTGTCACCACGCGTTATTGTTGTTTGGTTTCAGGTAGGCTAATTTTTTTTAATTTAATTTCTATATTTTGCTTTTATTAACCGACTTCAAAAAACAAGGAGGTTCTGTGTTTCACTGTAGGTTTTTTTTTATGTATATACACCGATTTCTCAAAAACGGCTTGTTCGATTTGGATGATTTAAATTGTATTCTATTTGGGTTTATTCCAGAGGGTCCCAGAGGTTTTTATGATGTCAAAAATACCGTTATTCAGAAAATTGGAAAAAACCATATTTTTTATGCATTTTCGTTGGTTTGGTCAAAACATATTATTCTGTTTGGGTGTTGTGGGTAGTATTATATTGCTATACTTGTCGAGGTTATCGTAAATAATTTTCTATGACGGGAAATATGTATGCCGTTTGTGCCAAAAATTGCAAAACCATAATTAATAGATTGTCACTGACGAAAGTTTTCCGGTATTTGAAGTTATTACTTTTAAAACGCTTTCTAGCCGACATTTGCTCTATGACTACACTAAAAATAAAAAAATAAAAAAACTTTAAAAACTTTCTGAAGTCGGTTCTATTTTTTTCAAAAAGTTTTTAAAACCAAAAATATGTTATTAAGAAGAATTAAAAGTGATAAACGCCATTTGCGATCGTTGACTTTTGACGAAAAGCGTTATTGAATGCGTATTGTTGGGGACGGCTTATTATGAGCTCAGGGATATTATGCACTCAACAAGAAGTATATACAGATAATAATAGAATAACAAGATCGTGATAGTCGGTCTCAAGACCTAAAGATTCATTGTTTCCAAACAAACTATGGCATTAGGTATCCTTGTGGGTTTACGTTCAAAGCACCGTTATGAAACATTTCTATCTTTGTTCTGGACAGGCGGCTACTGAACCTGAAAGCGTTAACGAGAGACACGTTCCCTATAGCACTTGGAAAGGTTGCACAATTAAGAAACTTATGGGCTTCAGTGGGCATTTTGCATATAGATAATAAACTATAATGCCTAGGTGATGATTGAGGTTAATTGCTAAATAATTTGGCAATGGTCAGTACTTTGGCATTGAAGCACCAGAACTCAGATTGATTGATCAGCAACAAAATATGGTCAAGTAAATAACACTGTTACTGTCGCTCGAAATGTGTTTATGTCGTTACTTCATGCTAGGAAATTGAGTTTTTTTAAATATATCAAGGTAAAACTAGGTATACGAGAAAAATGTTGATTAACATGATTATGAAATTTTGATAGCCGCTATGGAACCTTACACAAACTGACTTATCAAAACTTTTCAAACCGGCAGATTTAATGTTTCTTTTATGCACCAATAACTAAAAAAAATTTTAAACTTAAACAGATGCTATATTAAAATTAACACACTGAGTTTTGGGGCTTATTTCAATGATAAAAGTGAAGTTCAAATTCATTTGTATATTTGCAAGTGGTCAACCAAGAAGAAGAAGTAGCTCTATATGATGCTAACGCGTCAAACAATACAGAATAATTGGTTTGTCGAGAAATAGTTGTTGGTATATCCTCGCTTGTTGGTTTCCCGTAAAAAGAATGTAATTAGACTATTACATCTCTTTCAGGTATATGCTGATAATACACAATACAATAATAATAATATATAATAATAATAACCGACTATGATAAATTTTGAACCTCAAACACATGACAATTAAAATTTATAACTATGAAATTAAAAACTAAATGCTGCTTACCGTATATATTAAATTAACATTGTTTGTTTTTTTTTTCAATTTCTAGAATGCTCGTCAAAAGCAACGTAAAATTTATGAAAATCAGCCAAATAATACATATTACGAAACTGAAACATCAACAACAACAACAACAACACCAAGTAATAACAATAATACAAATAGTACAACATCGTCATCATCATCGTCAATAAATCAACAATGTCAAAATGATAAAACCAAATCTAATATAAATTATACATGCAAAAAATGTAATTTAGTATTCCAACGTTATTATGAATTAATACGACACCAAAAGAATCATTGTTTTAAAGAAGAAAATAATAAAAAATCAGCGAAAGCACAAATTGCTGCAGCACAAATAGCACAAAGTTTAAGTAGCGAAGATTCAAATTCAAGTATTGACATTAGTAATTCACATATGAATAACAACTTATTATTAAACAATAATAATAACAATCCAACACTTATATCATCCACAAGTAATGTTTCTCATAATAATAATAATAATAATAATAATAATAATGGTAACATAAATTGTAATAATTTATCTGTTAGTCCTATTAATAATAGTAATTTAAATATTTTAACAACACAACAAATTAATTTATTTAATAATAATAATAGTAAATTACAACAACAAACTGCATCATCATTATCAACATCATCAACAACAACAACGTCATCATTATCAGCAGCAAATTGTGGTATAACAATACAAAAGTTAGAATGTGATAAATGTAGTTTAACGTTTTCTCGTTATGATTTATATAAAGAACACCAATTGATACATTTAATGAATCCACAGTTATTTACATTAAATCATCAACAACAATATCATAATGATCTTGTTCCATTTAATTTATTGCAAAATTTACAAACTAACTTTTTACAACAACAACTTCATCATCAATTACAAAGTGGCAACAGTGAATCAACAATAGATTTAACAACTAACAATAACAACAATTCAAGTAAAAATAATAATTTTTCAAAAAACTCACCATTAAAGCAAAAAATATCGAATGATGATGAAAATCAGATAAGTAGTCCGATTAACGATGGTGGTAGCACAACACCACCAACATATCCGGAACAGTTAAATTTAAAAAACGAACAATATGATTTTTTATATAATTATTTTAAAATAAATAATATTGATGATAATGATGATGATGATGACGATGGTGATGATGATCAGGATAATAATGATGATGATAATAATGGTGGAGGTAATAACAATAGTAAAAGTTATACTAATACTAATTTAATAAAAAGTAATATTTTTAATAATAATAATAATAGTAAAACAGGTGATGGGATAGTTAATAATATTAACATAAATAATGATGATGATAAAAATACAAAAATAATAAAAAAAAATTTAAATTATGATTTTTTATTAAATTTTTATCATAATAACGAGTTAAAAAAAAAAACGATAAATAATTATGATTTTTTATTAAAATATTATATAAAAAATGAAAATATTATTATAAATAGTTTAAATAATAAACCCAATTATGAATATTTATTGCAATACTATCAAATAAATGAAAATAAATTAATCAAATTATCATCATCAAATAATAATAACAACAACGATCAACAACAACCTCCACAAATTAATATAAATAATTCATCAGGAATAACAACAATACCAACAGTTCCAAAAATTCCTATACCATCAGTAACACCAGTAACAACAATAACAACACCATCATCTTCATCATCATCCACGACAAACAATATAAATGGTGGATTAAGTATTGATGAATTAAATATTGATCATAATAAATTAATTATAAATAACCAAACGAATAATAATAGTAATAGCAATAGTAATAAACGTTTGCGTACAACGATATTACCAGAACAATTGAATTTTTTATATGAATGCTATCAAAATGAATCAAATCCAAGTCGTAAAATGTTAGAAGAAATATCAAAAAAAGTCAACTTAAAGAAAAGGGTTGTCCAGGTAAACACATCAACAATACAATCAATATAAAAAAAACTAAAATTATTATTCAAAATTTAAAAAAAATCTAAATTAAAATCAAAACTAATCAAAATTTAAAAAAAAACAAAATTAAATATTCCAATCTCCAATCTCGTTACATTCCCATACAGGTTTGGTATCAAAACTCGCGGGCACGCGAACGAAAAGGACAATTTCGACAAAATCTTCAAATAATTAATAAAAAATGTCCCTACTGTGGTGCTATATTTAAAATAAAAACAGCACTAGAATCTCATTTACAAACGAAACATCCAGATAAACAGGTGATCAATATCGACACAATACCAGATGTAAACCATCATCAACAGCAACATCATCATCATCATGAATTATCGTCCGGACATTATGAAGATGGAAGCACAACAAAAATATCATCATCATCATCTTTAAAAAACAATCATCATGGTGGTGGCGGTCTACCACTTGATCTAAGTAAAACAAATAGTTACAATGATTTAAGTGATAATTTAAGTGAAATAAGTTACTCAAATGATTCCAATGATTGTAGTATAACAATAAATAATGATGATGATGATAATTATGATGATGATGATGATGGTAATCTATCATCAATTTTATCACCATTAAGTCCAAATAAATCATCATCGTCACAACAAAGTTATACAAATCATAATCAAAAGAAGAAAAAAATTAAAAGTTTAATTAATCGTAGTCATGTGACGAATTTCCAAGTGAAAATTTTAAAGAAAATTTATATGGACTGTCATACACCAAATTTAATGGATTGTGAATTTATTGGAAAAGAAATTGGACTATCTCAACGATTTGTTCAGGTAATTTTTTTAAATCTATTTTAAAACTATTTGCTGAAAATTTATACAATAAAACGTAGTCCCGGCATTTTTAATTTACTGGTCAGTTTTGAAATATTATTATCAGTGGCTTCAGCATATGCAACAAGTCGTGCTTCGACTTCTCTAAGGCGAGAGACAACTTAAACAATATCTCAAATTCTGATTACTATTTTTTTCGAACAATTGTCTTAAATTTGCTAAAAGTTAGAGTTCCGAAATCCCAAAACATTTCTTTTAGATTTCGAAACATTTTGATCGTTTTCTTTACGCTCATCATTTTATATATACCTAGTCTCTGAACAAGAAAGTCTCCCAGGACTGTACCTAAATTACGTAACGCGGGAGGACTTTTTAGCCATTTTACACTGTGTGAAAGGGTAGGAGAGCGAATCATATCACGTTCACGGGAGGATTTTCATGTCACGTTCACGGGCGCACGCAGAAGAAGTTTTAGGGTGTTCACATTCTAGTCAAACAAAATTTTATACTGCATTGTTATTATATAACTATTTTATTTTTATATTTATTTTCACTCAGATAATAAACCAAATTACCAGAGCTCCTAACATTTCTGGCAAAAGTAGTGAATTGCTTTATTTGATGTATCAATTTAAAGTATCAGAGCCAGAGATGGATCAGATCATAAAATGATTGCCACACATTTAAATTTACAAGTTCCTAAACAGTTTAAAGCTAATACTAGTTTTATTTGGGATTATAAAGTTGCAGATTGGCAGGGGCTTAGAGATATCTTTAAATGGTTTCCCTGGAAACGTATTTGTTGTTCCTGCAGAATTGAAATATTGCTGCTTCTATTTTTTTTAGAAATAATTAGGTTTAGGTCAGGTTTATTCCAAATGATCGTTCCGAAGGTTGATTTATGATTTTCGAGTAAATGTAAAGAAGTAATAAAACTTTTAAAAAACTATTTTCTAAAGTATAACCAAAACAAAACTAATGAAAACTTTAGATTATACCGAATAGAAAGAAATGTATGTAGAAAACCAATAGATGCAGAAAAACGTCTATATTTATTACGAAAAAAGCTTCTATAAATTTGCTGAGCACCCAGGTAGTTCACGTAATTTTTATAAAGCCGCTAAGACTGTTCAAGGAAATTTTTATAAGTCTTCTATACCTTTTCTAATTGGGAGATATATTCCATAAAAATACAATCCGGAAAATGTTTTACAAATTAATACTAATAAAGCATCCACGCCAGATAGTATTCCTCTAATTATTCTTAAAACATTTGCTAAGGAGTTAGCATCAATCGTCGTTCAAATTTGCTAGTTGTCGTAAAAAATTGTGATTTTTGTCCCATTCCCAAAAAACTGTTGCTATAAAAGGTGAGAAATATATTAATTTTAATATTATGAGCTTCTTAAGACGTCAAAAATACATAATGTAAGACATTGCAGTTCCGTTAATAAAGAGCGACTTGAGATTTACTTTCTTTGTCACACATATCTAAAACTACTCTAGTCGATTGAAAACCATGGGGAGATTTTTAGTGCTGCTCCTGATATAGCCAAAGCATTTGACAAAGTATAGCCCAACAATCTTATATGCAAATTGAGATGCTATGACTTATTTCCTTACAGAGCTATCCGCAACTATTTTTTTTTGTCTTTATTATCTTGCTAAATTCAATGATTTATTTAATCCACAGTTTTTCTCTTGATAGCACGCTTCATGTTTTTCATGAAACATCATAATCTAAACTCACCGTCAACGCTTAATGACACTAGGACAAATTTGATTAAGTCATAAGACATAGTTGATTTAAAAACATTTATGGATTGGTGTATAGCTAATAATATTAAGTTCTACATAAACAAAACTCAAGTTTGCCATTTTTCAAGGTTATCAATCAACACCTAATCCGTTTTCATTATACTAAAGTTTGATGCAAATGATCTTGAAGAGAAAGAATCTTTTAGACTTTAAAGAGTTAAGATTGAAAATAATATGAAGTGGAAATCTAATACTTATATCAGCTACAAATATGAGATTTCCACTTCATATTATTCTCAATCTTAACTCCTAGAAGTCTAACAGATTCTTTTTCTTCAAGATCATTCGAATCAAGCTTGAACGGTGTTCAAAAATTAGGATTTTTGGGTCATTATCGTAAGGTTTTTAATAGCAAACAGTTTCTTTTAATATGTTAGTTATTTGATCATCACTGCATGGAATATTCACATTTGGAGTGCAGCATACATAAGTAGTTTGAAGTGTCTTGATTCTATACAGCAGAGAGCTGTTAAATTGATGTTAAATTGATTGACAATTCCAATTTTACTTTACTTGATTCCTTGCAACATAAAAGAGATGTCGTTGATTGACAGTATATAACAAATATACTATGGATAAAGAGACGTCTTTGCAGATCAAACCGATTTTACCTAAGCCTGCAATTTTTGCACGTTACACGAAAGCATCAAAAGTCTATACTTTTAAGGTTGGAATGACACCTCCAAAAGTGTTTTTTTAACAGAATCAAGCATCTCTGAAAGGACTTATCGTCATGAGTCTTTCGTGATAATTTTAATCCTCGAAACATTAAAATTAGCGTTCAAAAAAAGAAAAGTGATCAATACTCATAAACCTTAGTTTCCTCGTTAGCATCGTTTCTTTGGATATTCAGAGCCGTTAATCTGTAGTTTAATATGTTTAACACTAAACAATGCCTGTTTAATATTAAATTAAACAATTGTCAGGCAATTGCGAATATAATTTGTGCTCTGAGGGTTTCGTGTATATAATATTTGAGAAAACAACAGCTTTTGTCAGAGTTTCACGTTGGGTTGTATTTTACCTAAAGCTGTTTATGGTGGCTTAAGAATGCTTCAATAACGACAGCTCATAAATTATTTATATTGGAAAATATATTATCAATTGTTGTAGCTTCAACTGTTGTTGCTTTATGAATATTTGTTTGTAAACTTTTTTGTAGAAAATAGTTTGAGATCCAGTTTTTTTTTATTGAAACCAACATTAAAGTCACCTGTCACAATAGTTCAAGGAAAAAGTGTCGTCAAATTGTTGCCAACGAGTGCATTGTTAACACAGTCGAGTGATTTGTTTACTGAGCATTGGGGAGATCGGAATACTAACAGGATTTAAACCAGGGCTGTTCCTTTACGCATAATCTAAAATAGATTACATTACATGTAATCTATGTAAATTTGGCGTAATCTATTAATTTTGATTTAAGAAGAAATATGTGGAAATATTGTATTATCCCAACTGAAAATTTTTTCTTAAAAGATATGATCTAATATTGTCAATAATATGTCTTATATGTCAAAAATATTGTCTAATATGTCAATAATATTGTCGAAAACAAGGTCTTGCGATCTTGAAAAAAAGTTAATTTATTACTAAAAAATTTTAGAATTCACATATCAATTAAATAGATTACATTATAGTTAACATTATAGATTACACGAAAATATCTCGCATAATTTACACGTAATCTATGCGCAGTCTATATATGTAAAGTAATCTATTTCGTCTACGGCACAACCCTGATTTAAACTTCAGCTAGTTGACATTCACAATTACTGCCAGCAGAGCTAAAGTCGAAGTGATGGTGGCCCTACTTTTCTGCACTAGGGGTACTGTATCAGACCTAACGAAAAGAACAGATCCCCAACCTCGATTTACTTGACTTTAACAATTTTATACTTCAACTAATTTTCTGGCCGAGTCCAACAATTTCAAAAATGTTTGTAATTAATGATCAACTTCACAGAGAACATTTGCAACGCAACCATATTAAATAATAACCTATCGAATAGCAAACAGGTATGTTATCGCATAATTTTTTTCTTAAACGCCTTTCGCCTGAAGTTGAGTTCATCTGACTTGTTAAACTTGTTTGATCTAATCCGATCTGGTTTGTTCATTTCTATATTTCATTTTACTTAATATTTTACTATAATACACATTTCCTACAACAGGAAAAAATTTTCACATTTTTGAACATAACTCAAAAATTGCACTTTTGAAAATTACAAAAATATTGTTTTGAACTAGAAAAAAATTAACCTTGCATTATTTTCATTTTCCTTTCATCAACAAGGTCAAAAATAATTTGTTTTTCAAAATTTCCACTCTCAACTCCCTCAAAATTACATTTGAAATGATGAGCCGACCGCTATAGTTCCCATTCAATCTTTATAACGATGAATTTTTCCAAATTTTTTCTTGTCTAATGTTCGAAGTTTAGGGGGACTACAAAAAAATTAACCTTTCATAGACAACCCCCTTAACAAGGTCAAAAATAATTTTTTTTTTAAATTTCCACACTCAACTTCCTCAAAATAACATTTGAAATGATGAGCCGCTATAGTTTTCATTCAATCTTTATAACATTGCACATAACCATGAATGCTTCCAAATTTTTTCTCTTGTAATGTTCGAAGTTAAGGAAGGGGGGGACAGGAAAATTTGCTCACATTTTTAAATATAACTCAAAAACTGCGCTTTTGAAAACAGGAGGGGGGACAGGAAAAACAACACTCGTTTTAGACAATATCAAAAAAAATAAGCAGTCGAAAAATCAATGAAATTTTTTTTTGAAATATTTTGATCTTTTTCGATTTTTCTAAACCAAACTAGATTCCTTACAAAAACCTTTTGTTTTACTATTTTCTTATCTATGTTCATAAAATATAGATGAAAACAAATATTTGAATGTTTTGAAGTGAAAACTTCTTTTGCCGCGTTATGTAATTTTGTATGGAGTAAAATTTATATATTCGCGAACGCATTTTTTAGAAAACAAAATATTTTTAAATATAAATACATCTATCATTTCTTAAAGTTTCAAATTGCGATGTGGATATCGCGGTCGACTGAGGTTCTATAGGTTGTGAGTTCAATTCCTGGTGTGGTACATTTTTCTATTGTTTTTTTCTTTTAATTTTTATTAAATGCCATTAACATTATTTTTTTCATTCATGAATTCATAAAAATAATAAAAAAAGAAGGCAGTGTTAAGGACTGCCGACAGAAGCGAAAACTTAAATCTGTGAAATAGCTGTGTTTTTTTGTATCTTACAATTATTGTAGCATCGCAAATTAAAATTTCAGAATGTTTAAATTAAAATCATTAAAATTATTCTGGGTTTCACATCTATCTGCATTCCAAGCATCTATTAAATACATTTTTATATTTAAAATAATCAAACATATCATATAAAAATGTGCGTCTATCAACATATCATATAAAAACTTGCGTCTATCACATCTTAGAAAGCATGTTGTTGTGGGACCTTATTCTTAAAAGTTGTTTATGTGTTGTTGTGATACACCTTGTAATTTCTACAACCAAACATATTTTATTTAAAAAAAATAGTGTGTCATCAAAGAATATTCCATAACTTAGAGTAAGGGATGGTATCAATGATTGAAACTACTTCATCCGCCAACACCCCTAAGATATCACTTTGGTTAATGAGATTGCACTGCTATTGCTAATGGTATACGATATCTCAAGATAACTCATATGCCAATAGCAGGGACTAAAGTACGCGTGGTTGTCACACCCATAGATCAACAATTTTAAATTTTACAAATCTTCCTGCGGAAAGCTAAGTAAATTCATTGATATTCGGCATTGTTGCCGTTTGCAAATCACTATCGGCTAAGTGCCACCATTTTTAATTATTATATTTTTATTTATTTAATTAAAAACGAGCCAGATACTACGAAGACAAAAGTTGAACAACCCCTCAGAACATCGGACCATTTACTAATATGTATTAGCAATAGTGCAATTTACATCACCGACACAAATTAAAGAAATTCCTCGTCGCGTTTGGAATTATAAAAGCGCTGACTGGGAGGGACTGAGAAACTTTTATGATGAAACAGCTTGGAAAACTATTTGTTGTGTTGATCAAGATCCTAGCACATCGGCAATAAGAATTTCTGAAATCATAAAAGACGGAATGCGGCGGTTTATTCCAAATCGATTAATCACTCCTAAAACTGAGCCTTGGCTCACGCGAGATGTTGATGAGGCAGTAAAGAATAAACGCAAAGCATTCAAGACGTGTAACTCAAATAAAACACCTAAAACCCATAGCGCCTATAAGAAAGCGACTTGGACAAAGACGCGTTTATCCAGAAGAAAGCAAAGAAATTCGCCGAGCACCTATCTGGCTCACATAGTTTCTTTGAGGCAGTTAAATCAGTCCAATGAAATTTTACTCGATCCTCTATTCCAACCTTAGTTCTGAATGACATTCCCGTGAGCGACTCAAAAGAAAAGGTGGATCTTTTGGGTCGTATTTTCCCAGTTTCTCAAAAAATCGTCATAATTCAAATAAAAATATTTTTCGGCACATCTTCTACTCAAGACCTTTCCAACAATATACATATTGCCACACTTTTGTTGGGGCAAATGTTTTTAAACTGTACCCCAAAAATAGAGCTTACATATTTATATAGATATCCCAAACGTTATAATGAAATAAAAAATTCAAACTTTTTTTAAAATTCCAAAATATTTTAAATATTTATTTTCACAATTAAGTTTAACCGCAATTCGTTCCAAATTCCCAGCAGTTTTAGCGGATATCCCAGAACCTGAGGGAACTGTTCCAACTTCTGAACCTAAAACCTTTACGGTGACCAAAGACCGACTAGAGGCACTGGTCGCAGAGCAGGGCGCATCTGCTCTGTCAAGAATGAATCTTGGAGGTAGAGCTGTTCCATCATCTTCAAACCCTCCACCATCTCCTCACCTTCGGCTACACCTCATTCTTCTTCGGCACCTGCTCCACTTTTAAATCATGTAGCACCCAAAGTCCCTCCTTTCTGGTTCGAGAAACCGTACTAATGGTTCATCACCCTAGAAGGGCAATTCCTGTTGGCAAACATTAGGTCCCAACAAACTAAGTACGGTCATGTACTTAGCATGATAACTCCTGCACTGGCCACATTGGTCAGTGATATCTTGATAAGGCCCGATCAAGATCGCCCCTACGATAGGAATAAAGAGGCTCTTCTGGCACGCCTATCGAGCAGCACTTCGGATCGCGTACGCAATGTATTACGTTGTATGGATATTGGGGACAGCAAACCCTCACAATTACTTCGGGATATGTCTGCTGAATCCCAAAACTCGTTTTCAGAGGCAACTCTAAAAAGTCTTTGGGAGGAAAAACTCCCTACTTCTGTGCGCACTGCTATCGCAGTGGTAGATGTTGATTTGCAAACAACGGCCGAGATAGCAGACAAAGTTTATTCTTCATTTCCAGGTTCTCAAATCACGGCGGTTTCTAGCCCTACTGCTTCTTCCTCTTTCTTAAACGAGATAAAGGCACTGAATGATCAAGTCAAAGATCTTAAGACACAGCTTCTTAATGCCATACAACAACAAAAATTCACTCGACCTTCTATTCATTATCAGAGTAGATCCAAGAATCGAAAAGATTTTCGCAGTTCAAATTCTGAACGTTCAAATCCCTCTCCCATGCGACCTCAGTCCAAGTCGCGCGTTCAAATAATTTATGGTCCTTGCTACTACCATCACTACTACAAGGGAGGTAGTAGAGTGTTAACATTATTATGATCACTCAAATTCTTTTGCCTCAACATCTTTAAAAAACTTTTAAATTCATCACATGTGGCGGCGTGTGATGATAGTAACTCCCAACTTCGTATTCTGGTTCTTGATGCTTCTTTTAGAAAGACTTTCCTCATTGATACAGGTGCTGAAGTTTCCGTTACCCCCGCCACTGTGAAAGAAAAACTCTCTAGAAAATCAGACTTCTTCCTTTACGCCGCTAACGCGACTAAAGTTAGCACCTACGGTATACGGTCTCTAAACTTAAACATTGGTCTCAGACGAGCGTTCTGTCAGACCTTTGTTATAGCCGATGTTACAATTCCTATCCTTGAAAGCTGATTTTCTAAACAAATATGGCCTTTTAGTGGACATTAAAAATCGACGTCTTGTCGATCCACTAACTTCTCTATTCACTTAGGCTAAACTCTCAACTTCTCCAACACCTTCTCTAACTTTGATAAATGATTCTGTTAATATCGAAATTGTCGATATTCTCGATATAATTTCAAGGACTTAACGTCCAAAAACGATATCGCTAAGCCTGTGAAACAAAACGTAGCTCACGTTATCGAAACACATGGTCCTCCCGTTACTTGTAAGTATCGTCGACTTGCTCCAGACAAATTGGCCATTGCAAAAACAGAATTTGATCTTTTGTTGTCCCAAGATATCTGCCGACCGTAAGACCTAAATTTCTGTTTTATCTACATAGATGACCTCCTAATTGTTTCTGAAACCTTTGAGGAACACCTCAAACATCTTAGAACTATTTTTGAGAGTCTTTCTGGCGCTGGTCTCATTATAAACATTGATAAATGCTAAAATTAACGTTTAGTTTCTCGGATATTCCATTGATTCAACTGGAATCAAACCTACTTCTGAACGTGTCGATAAAATATCAATTGTTATGAACGGCCTGAAGCAATTATGCTTTGTCGTTTTCGCCGAATGATTGGGGGGGGGGGTGTATGGTTTTAAAATAATTTTTTTTGCATTTTTTTTAATTTCTTTTCTGAATGAACAATATGTCGAGAATATTGTGTACAAATTTTAAGTCAATCCGAGTAAAACTAACGGAGTTACAGCATGTCAACAGGGGCGGGTAAGGTTTTAAAATAATTTTTTTTGCATTTTTTTTAAAATTTTTTTTCTGAATGAACAATATGTCGAGAATATTGTGTACAAATTTTAAATCAATCCAAGTTAAACTAACGGAGTTACAGCGTTTCAACAGGGAGGGAGAGGGTATGGTTTTAAAATTATTTATTTTGCACTTTTTTTCTGAATGAACAATATGTCGAGAATATTGTGTACAAATTTTAAGTCAATCCGGGTAAAACTAACGGAGTTACAGCGTTTCAACATATATAAAAAAAAAACTCTTCCTGATTACCTCGAGAAATACATCACCTTCAAAATGCATATGAATTTTTTGTTTCACATGATCCGGTAACGAGTTATAATGTTCACCGCAAAACCACTTTTTTTCAAGGCGCCTCTGGAGATTCAACGTCACCGGCTGATTTATTAATATTTTTAATTGAAATTTTTTTCTGACATACTTCAAAAGTTGTTCAATAATATGTAATTAAATTTAATAAAATTATATTACTCATGTCGCCGCAAAAAAATCACAAAAATATCCTTTTTTTTCGTCTTTAAAAACATACCCTCCCCCCTTACTTATATCGCCGATTCGTTCCTCGCGCTGGTAGCCATGAAATTCTCAACGATTTTCTCAAAGGTTCCAACAAGCATGACAAACGCGTCATTCAGTGGTCTGAAGACGCCATTCAAGCCTTCGATCTTTGCAAGTGGCAACTCAGTGAGGTGAGAACTCTTTCTCACCCCTAACACTTTGTCCAACTTGCCGTTATGGTCGATACTTCCAACAAGGCATTTGGCGCTGTTGTCCAACAAAAAATTAACGATTGATGGATACCACTTAGTTTCTTCTCTGTTAGTTCTCTCTGTTTCTTCTCTTAGTTTCTCGCAACTTACTCTGCAATCAAACATTTTCGGTATCTCCTTGAAGGCAGAACTTTAGCTCTTTTCACCGATCATAAGCCTCTCATTTAGGCTTTGTCGCAGAACCCTGCCAAAGCAAGTCCTCGCCAATTCCGTCATTTAGATTTTATCAGTCAATTCACGACTAAAATTCGCCACATCCCCGGAATCGATGTCGATACACTTTCTCGTGTTGAGGAAATATCAATACCAGAAAACATTAACTACAACGAAATTGCTGACGCTCAGTTCAATGATCTCGAACTAAAGGAATTAGTGGACACAAATCCTACACTTCAATTCCGATCAGTTCCATTATCTTTTGTGTGTAATTGTAGCTTTGTTGTGTAATTCTAGTGCCAAAACTATTTTGTGTGATACCTCTTCTGGTAATCCACAATCTTTTATTCCAAAGCAATTTCGTCAATCTGTTTTCAAAAGTCTCCATAATTTATCTCATCCAGGAGTCCACTGTTCTGTCAAATTCCTTACTGAAAAAGTCATTTGGCCATCCGTTAAGAAGGATGTACGAAAAATGGCACAGAACTGCCTGGCTTGCCAAAAGGCCAAAGTTTCTCGCCATACTCAATCTCCTTTAGGTGATTATCCGCAAATCAACGATTTTCCGAGACTCATTTGGACATTCTCGGTTCACTCCCTATCTCTGAAGACAAACGCCTTTGTTTCACAATTAGTGACAGATATACATGCTGGCCTGAAGCCATTCTTATCTCGGATATCACAGCTGTAACGGTAGCATCAGCTCTTTACTCCAATTGGATCGCTAGTTTCGGAGTACATTCAGTAATCGTAACTGATCAGAGCTCCCAATTCGAATCCAATCCCTTCAGCGAGTTGTCAAAACTTATCGGTTTCGAACGCAAACGACCTACAAGTTACAATCCTAAATGTAACCAATCAATTTGCAATCTTCATCGGCTGAGCAAAATTTTTACTTCACTCCTCAATCTGATTTCGTTTCACAATTGAAACAGCATTTTAATCACCTTCGTTCCTCTATTGCGTCAAGATACACTTCTCCCAATGTTTTCGTCTCCAAAAACCTTGAGTCTTATTCGCATGTTTTTTACGTACTGACTTGCTACGTAAAGCACTCCATGCTCCATATGAAGGTCTCTTTAAAGTCATCAGCTGCGATGATAAAAATTTCGGTACTGACCGAAAAGGTCAACAATCAACATATTCGAGTTTCCATCGACAGATTAAAACCTTGCTTTAGGGAACAATCTGAAGATGACTCAACTGAAAAATCACCTACTTCGAGTACTAATCACAGTCGCGCAGACGAAACATCGTCTTCTACAGATATTGTCCATTCTACTTCTTCGGGCATATTCCAGTCTTCACTTCTACCTCTGCAGAAACAAGGCACGCGACGCTAAGGCAACTGTATCAGCTAAAAAGGTTAGATATAATCTCATTCCTCAGACACAGATAGGCCATCCTGCTTCAACAATTACGCTAACGGGTCAAATCACTCGTACCTCTACTCGTTTCCTTCGTGCTGTAGCACAATAATCTCTATATCGTCCCATCTTCGACGGCACTAGGGGGTAAGTGTTGTGCTGATAACTTCCCATATTATTTTAAAAGTTTGACTCCTATTTTTAGAGAAAAGAAAAGTTGCCTGGAAAGAAATGTATTGTGGGAATTAAAAAATTTTTAATGTAATTCATGTTCATTCGCCGCTACCAAACAATTTTTGTTAAAAAGCAACATTTAATCAGCAACAACCTGATATATTCCAACTGTTCCTATAAGCCTGGAGGAGTTGAGTTGAAACTGGATAGAACCTATTCATGTCCAATTTCATGTCCAATTACATTTCATGACTTACAAATAATTAATTTTATGTTGTTCAAAAAATTTGGTTAAAAAATAAATGAAAATCACTTTTCTGACACAGTTAACGATTGTTTTTACACAGTTCATATTAAATTTAATATTTAATTACATTTCATGTCATCCAAATAATTACTTTTATGTTTTTAAATAATATGAAACATATTATTTCCATAATATGTTTCTACAAAAAATTGAGAAACAAAATATATGAAAATCGATCTTTTGACACAGTTAACGATTTTTGTTGGCAAAATTATAACACAATAATCAAGGTCCTGTTCTTACATACAGATGCCGAATATCAAGATTTCTCCAGATCCAAAGTTACTACTCATTAACACTGAAAAAACGTTTTTTAAGCCAAAAATATGAAAATTTGCTATTTTTGACATACCTAATCATTTTTTTATACACTTCCTGGACAGATATCGACCCATCGTGTTTCCAGCTCTTACCATTAACATAAAACATTTTTTTGAATTCGCTCCAGTAGTTTTCTTATTTTCGTAGGTTGTGACTGACGTTATGACCTAAAACGTCACTTTTTGCTCGATATTGTAATACTTAGGTTTTTCAGACCGAAAAATATCTATCAGGGTTCTGAGATATTAAGACTTCGGCATGTGTTTGTCTATATAGTTCTCAGCCGAAGGCTTTTATGACGATATTGTTAGTTTTGGACAGCGATGTATATTAAACAAAAAACGTGGAAACTTCTTATCTCTGTTTAGAAATTTATTACAAAACTAACACGAAACCTCAATACGTTAAAGGAAAATAACAGATCATAAATTAACGTAATTTAGTGAAACGATGATACACTCAGCGACCCATTCAAGGTTGTACAACTGGTCCATTAATTTCGACCAGAAATGTAGCAATGGCCGCGTACTGACAACCATGACTGGGATAACTCTTAAACGACTTTAAAGTCTTATCAATTACGGCGTATGTGATCATCTGTACTTAGTTTATTGACAAGATATAGTTGTAAGTCGGCAATTTCTTTTGAAATCACACTATTTCAAGGCTAGATAAATAAGTAAGTAAGAGAAAGCATCACCTTGTCCTAAGCGAGGGTTGATTTCAAAACTTTTATGTTTCGTGCTCTGCTCGTACACACCATTGAGAGTTGTTTACGATCATTTTGAATAGTGATACCAGTAAAGTGGGACTTTTGATTGACTTTAGTGTACATAGAGTTTTCCGCTCGGCGGAGTCGTAGGGTTGCTTGAAGTCAACGTTAGTTAGTAGAAAGGTATCTTGCAAGATCATCCTCATTGAGAGTCCATCGGTGGTATCTCGACGTGGTCTTAACCTTACTAAAATTCTCCAAACTGTTGTTCAACAAAAGGATTGATTAGGGCTTATAAAATATACGAAAAGTTCGTATATGCTGTGCTGAGCAGAGCAATCGCCCTTTACTTTGCACAAAGTAGGTGCAGTGGTGGACGCAGGGGGAGGGTTGCTGGGAGTTCGACCCTCCCCCCATGTTGCATCAAATCGGTTAAGAAAATATTCTAATATACACTTACATGGAATTAACATTTCAATTTACCATAGTAAAAACCTATTTGTCTACAACATAATGTCAATCTCTTGTTTCTTTACGCAAATAACTTATTTAATAAGTTTAATAAAAAATTAAAGAAAACAAAGTTTTTTATAATTTTACTGTTACTCTATATATATTTCAGCTTGTTAAGCCATCTTCTGGAGTAATGCTTGATGGTCTAACAAAATGGCCTAAGTTCTACTTAATGAAAATGCTAATTGTCGAACTATTGAGTATCGTAAAATTTGTTTTTGGGTATTTGGGGCTATGAGTGTTTTAATATGAGTAGCTCAATAAAAGTTTCATTCTACATTCTGTGTGGTTGGTTTTTATCCCTCAAGTTATATATTTTGAATAACAAAACAAATGTTTATAATGAATTTCATTAAGTTTGTATTTTATATTTTATCTATAAAACAAACTAGGTCTGGTTTCAAAATGCTAGGAATAATGATAAAAAATCACAACTTAGTCCAAATAACTGGACCTGGACAGCAAGCAAAGTAAATAATAACGTAGATGAACCAGGTGATTTTGATTCGATTGACTACCAGCATCAAGAACAACAAGAACTACAAATAAAATCATGTAAACTATGTGATTACAACTATCACAATAAAGTGAATTTAATGCAAGAGCATATATTTTCACACGAACATTTACATCGTGTTAAGTTATATGTGGAAAAACATGATGATGATTTATTAGATAGTAATTGTGATGATATTTTGAACGACGCTTTACAACAAGATAAATCAACAAATATTGATGATAGGAATACTATATCAATAACAAATCCGATTGATTTTTATAATCAATTTTTAATGCAAAATAATACGAATTTATTTCAATTAACAAATAATAATAAACAAATAAAATCATCATCATTATTAGCATCAAGTTCATTATATAATAAGAATTTAGATGACAATAAAATTGGTGGTGGTTGTGGTGCTGGTCATTCTAGTAATCTAAATGAAATTGATCATAATGATGATGATGATGATTTAGATGACGATAATAGTCAAATAAATAATAATGTTGGTGATTGTCTTAAATCTAATGTTAATAATAATATTATAAATAATTGTAATAATAATAATGATGGAAATGGAAATTCTAGTTTACAACAACTACAACAGCAGCAGCAGCAACAACAACAACAACAACAACATGGTCAAACTAATCAACAAACGATAACTATGGAAAATAACTTGCTACTCCAAATAAACCAAGATGATAATAATACAACAAATGCAACTACATCAAATAATAATACCAATAATAAGAGTAGTAGTAGTAATAGCAACGGGTTATTACAGCAGCCCTCAATTATAATCATTTAAGTGGTGAGTTAATATAATAAATAATAATATAATATATTGTAAATTTAAAAAAAAGTTCCTGGATATTATAAAAATTTAAATAAAATTCTTATAACTGTTAAATTGTCAATAACCTGGTGACGCCACACACTCACATAAATTGATAATTTTACAAAGTATACTATGTACATATGTTATTTGAGTACACTATATTTTAACGATAAAAGTTTAAGATTTAATTTAATTTCTTTAGCTTTAGTTAATTATTATTATTGTATTTTGACTACTATTTCTTAATTATTAAAACGTTGTTTTCTGTTTTTTAATTTGAATTTTTAGTATTAATTCTTGCCTAATTTCTATCGTTTATTTAATTATAACTCCTAAATTACAATGCATGCCAGTATATCATGAAAAAAAATATGAAAACGGGAAATTACATATATGTGACATAGATTATTTAATATATATTGGACATTCTCTGTCAACTCGGCCAACCGCCTCTGTCCAAAAATAGGAGGATCCTATTAAATTCCAGTTAGCCTCATTTTTTAGTTATAACCTTTTAGTTTAATTTTAGCCATGGCCTTTTTGAAAAATCCAAAATGGCGGATCAAATTGGTGGCTGCAAGTCAACCACCTCAACATGAATGAATGATTTTTTTGATGTCATACTTGTAAAAGCCAACGGATCATTAATATAAACCATTTTATGCCGTATCTTTGCGTGCTTATTACGAACAAAATCTTTCTTTTGAGCTAAAATCCTCCGTTGTGTCGTTAACCTCAAAAAACCTTTAAAATACTATATTTTAAAAAAACGATCATACAACGTATAGTAAAATTGTTAACAAATCTAAATGTGACGTGTTTTTATTTTCTGTAGCCCTATTCCGGTAAATTGTGAAATTGGAATTGAGAAATGAATTATAGCAATTTTTTCATAACTAATATTCCGTGTCGCGGGAAATAACAAATTCGTATTAGAAAATATTTCTTTCTTTCATTTATTGCACTTTTTTCTCAATTCCAAATTCCCAGGGAACTGCCGGAATAGGCTTACTGAGCACGTATTTAACCTTTACAAACACTAACACGTACAAATGTTGCCTCTAACCTATACAAAAACTCCCAATTTTACAATGGACACCCCATTTACCGGAGAAGTTTAAAAAAACTTTATTTCGATGTATTTTGGTTTGTTGAACACGCTTCAAACCATACTAAGAACTAAAAAATTAAGTTTTTGCTCTTAAACCCCGAAAAACTATTAAAAACTGTGTTTTGAGTTCAACGATCACCCCATGTTATCCTGAAATTTTTTGTTTTTTTTTCATCTAATATAATCAAAAAGTGAGGTTGTTTTCGTATTCAACACGCAAAACTACATCAGAAAATGGTTTCCATTAAATTATCCGATGGTTTTTACAAGTATGACATCAAAAAAAACATTCTTTCATGTTGAGGTGGTTGACTTGCAGCCGCCATACTGATCCACTGATCCGCCATATTGAATTTTTCAAAAAGGACATGGCTAAAATTAAACCAGAAGGTTATAGCTAAAAAATGAGCCTAACTGGAATTTTATAGCATGCTCTAATTTTTGGGCAGAGAGGGATAGCAGAGTTGACCGAGAATGCCTTATATATATATATATATATATATATATATATATATATATATATATATATATATATATATATATATATATATATATATATATATATATATATATATATATATATATATATATATATATATATATATATATATATATATATATATATATATATATATATATATATATAATATATATATATATATATATATATATATATATATATATATATATATATATATATATATATATATATATATATATATATATATATATATATATATATATATATATATATATATATATATTTATATATATATATATATATATATATATATATATATATATATATATATATATATATATATATATATATATATATATATATATATATATATATATATATATTTATATATATGTATATATATATATATATATATATATATATATATATATATATATATATATATATATATATATATATATATATATATATATATATATATATATATATATTTATATATATGTATATATATATATATCTATATATATATATATATATATATATATATATATATATATATATATATATATATATATATATATATATATATATATATATATATATATATATATATATATATATATATATATATATATATATATATATATATATATATATATATATATATATATATATATATATATATATATATATATATATATATATATATGTATATATATATATATATCTATATATATATATATATATATATATATATATATATATATATATATATATATATATATATATATATATATATACATATATATATATATATATATATATATATATATTTATATATATATATAAATATATATATATATATATATATATATATATATATATATATATATATATATATATATATATATATATATATATATATATATATATATATATATATTTATATATATATATATATATATATATATATATATATATATATATATATATATATATATATATATATATAAATATATATATATATATATATATATATATATATATACATATATATATATATATATATATATATATATATATATATATATATATATATATATATATATATATATATATATGTATATATATATATATATATATGTACAGGGCGTCCACAGAAAAAGTTTCACCCCCAAAAAATTTTTCTGGCTCATTTCTCAGAAATCTGATGCATGAGAATATTATTGTAAATTTTATGCTCTTGAATATGACATCAACAAAATTGTCTAAATAATTTCCCATATGGGAAATTCCGAGGGAAATTTATTTTTTCAAATGGGAACATCCTATTTTCTATCAAAATTTAAAACGTTCATAAAATTTCCTAAGCGACGATATATCACACTTGTATTTTCGTCAATAATTTTCCAAGTTATGAGCGTTTGAAAAATCACCAGTATTCATCTACTTTTCTTTCCACAAAGTTAATTTAAAAAATCACGAAAATTAAATTTCAATTTAATTTACTCAT
>OY856189.1:21470902-21553402 GCA_963693315.1 Diogma glabrata
TAACATATTTTTGGTTTTAAAAACTTTTTGAAAAAAATAGAACCGACTTCAGAAAAAACAAAAGAGGCACGAAAAGTAAAAAATAACTCAACTGTTGCTTTTAGAAACAAAAATACGTTACATTTTGATTAATTTAATTTAGTTATACATATTAAAAAATTACGCTATTAAACCAAGTTACTATATTAAAATAG
Source organism: Diogma glabrata (assembly GCA_963693315.1). Lineage (NCBI taxonomy): Eukaryota > Metazoa > Arthropoda > Insecta > Diptera > Cylindrotomidae > Diogma > Diogma glabrata. The sequence goes on from OY856189.1 coordinate 21,471,097, forward strand.
CTACTTTTTATACTAATTATTATAGTTGTTATAATAGTTATTATATTTTGAAAGTTATTTGTAGTACAAAACTGTTGGAAATCGGTGCCAAGCCCTCGGGGCTAGTTAGTCGGTTTTTCGTCAATGTGGCACCGACTTCGAACAGTTTTGTACTACAAATAACTTTTAAAATATAATAACTATTATAACAACTATAATAACTATAATAATTATAATAAAAAGTAACTATTTTAATATAGTAACTTTGTTTAATAGCGTAACTTTTTAATAGGTATAACTAAATTAAATTAATCAAAATGTAACGTATTTTTGTTTCTAAAAGCAACAGTTGAGTTATTTTTAACTTTTTTGTGCCCTCTTTTGTTTTTTCTGAAGTCGGTTCTATTTTTTTTTTTTTAAAGTTTTTTTATTTTTAGTGTAGTCATAGAGCAAATGTCGGCTAGAAAGCGTTTTAAAAGTAATAACTTCAAATACCGGAAAACTTTCGTCAGTGACAATCTATTAATTATGGTTTTGCGATTTTTGGCACAAACGGCATACATATTTCCCGTCATAGAAAATTATTTACGATAACCTCGACAAGTATAGCAATATAATACTACCCACAACACCCAAACAGAATAATATGTTTTGACCAAACCAACGAAAATGCATAAAAAATATGGTTTTTTCCAATTTTCTGAATAACGGTATTTTTGACATCATAAAAACCTCTGGGACCCTCTGGAATAAACCCAAACAGAATACAATTTAAATCATCCAAATCGAACAAGCCGTTTTTGAGAAATCGGTGTATATACATAAAAAAAAACCTACAGTGAAACACAGAACCTCCTTGTTTTTTGAAGTCGGTTAATAAAAGCAAAATATAGAAATTAAATTAAAGAAAATTAGCCTACCTGAAACCAAACAACAATAACGCGCGGTGACAACAATAACAGCTTACTCAAATACTCTAAATCACTATCTTTCGGATATGAATTATTTTCAAAAAATTCTTGTAACACTTTTATTTGATAGTCTGTGAATCGTGTACGGTTCGCCCGTTTCCCGCTTGATGTCGATGATGATGATGAATTTGAATTCGATTCAAAATTTTTATCAAAAATTTTATTAATTTGAAATTTTTTTGGTGGTCCCATACTATTGCTACCCCCAATACTACCAATATTTGTAATATTATTAATTGGTATTGACTCAATTTGTTGGTTTATTATTTCATTTATAGTACTAAATGTACTGTTTGGTGTTTGAGGACGTGATAATATTTCGCTACTCCCACTTTCTGACTTTGTTTCAAAATTGTTATAAAACAAATTTGATTGATGTAATTGATTGATTTCATGATCATTCAGATCACGATCACTTAGGTTACTTCCACCATCTCGACCAGTTAGACTACCACCACCATTACCACTACTACGATGGTGTAAATGATCTATACTCCCACCTCTTGAACTAATAATTATCGATTGATTGTCATTATCTGAATGATCATTATCCATTGGTTCTTGTTTTATGATACTATGTTGATAATCTTGACGATCGGATGCGATACTTGATGGCTGAGAGGAGGGACGTGTTAAATTTTCTAAATGTTGTTGTTGCATTTGTATGTGCTGTTGTACCAATTGTAATTGGTGTTGGTTTTGTAATTGTTGTAACTGTTGAATTTGTTGTAACTCATTGAATTCCCTTAGTTCAGCTTGTTGTTGTTGTAATTGTAACTGTGTTGCTGCTTGTTGTAATGCTGTTACAGCTGTTAATGCTGATGATGAAATAATCGATGAAGATGATGTTGTAGATGATGCTGATGATTGTTGGAGTTGTTGATTTAATTTATCTGAATTATCATTATTACAAAGATTATTATTCACAGTAATATTATTTCCGCCACCTCCACCTAATAAATTCGTTACTTTTGCTTGTCCTGTTCTTTCATATTCTTCTAAGTTTAACGTTGTTGATGGGGGATTATTGAAATTATAAGGTGAATCTTTATTCCGCTGTCTTTCCTTAAATAATGTATTACGGAACCAATGTTTTACCACCTGAAAATCAATTTTATTTAAAAAGAAACAGAAAAACAAAATAATAATAACAAGAAAATCAAATAAATAAGATTTGAAGTTTAATTGAATTATTTTAATTTAATCAAAAATTTTTTAATTATTTTAAAATTCTTACCTTCATTGGAAGATTTGCTTTTTTCGACATTTCCATGATACTCTCTTCACTCGGGGAATTATTTATGTCAAAATGAGCACGAAGGATTTTTAATTGTTCATCGGTTATTCTTGTTCGTGCTCTTTTTTGATTGTTCGAAGCCTGGAGAAGAGACAATATAAACGTACATGTTAGAGAGGCTTTTTAATTTAATGTTGAAAATATTATCCTATATCAACTGGTGACAGACCTCTAACTACCTTCGCCACAGAAGAGATATAATTTAATCAAAATATAATTGGTTTTATGAGATAATCTTGTCATAAATGCAACAATAAAGCAAGCGAAAGGGCAAATGTTATCACACACTATGTTATCATTTAGAATTTTGAATATTTAAATATCACTTATTTTCAATAAAAAAATAACCTCTATATAACACCTCAAAAATCGAGTTTTCGAAAAAAACCCGTTTGAGTTGTAAAATTGGCGTTAAAAATTTTAAACTAAACTAAAATCCTAAATAAACTAAAATAAAACTATATAAAAATTTATTCGGTCGTGCTAATTCTACTTTATATATTCTATCTATTTTTTAGATAGAATATTTAGGTTCTAATAAGTATTTTGATATTTATTAGTCATAGAATGTTGTCATATCTGCTCTCGATGATGTCTGATGGTAAACTGAAATTATTATATTTTTATTTTAGCTAAGCACATGATCGGAATCGATTGGAATCGAAATTGATCGAAAATAGTTTTTGAAGATTCAAATGAGAAGTTAATTTTGTAATTGACAGAAATGTCCTATCATTATTTATCAAGTTTATCATTATCAAGTTTTTAAAATGTGATAAGTACTTTTATATATATATTATATCTATACATATATATATATATTTGCTATTGTTTCTAAGAAAAAAGTGTATATATTATGCATCAAAAACATATATAGTTTACTCCATACCATGGTTTCATTACGTAAATTGAATCAATTTAAATAATACATCAAAATTCTTACCTGTGCAGCAGCTTGTGCGGCGGCTTGTTGCTGTAAAAGTTGAACCTGTTGTTGTAAGCCGGGCTGTATTGTTAATTCAGGAGTAACAGATGGTGGTATTATAGTGTTTGTTGTTATATTATTATTACTTGAGGAACTTGAACCAATATCCACACTACCACTCGTACTCGGTTGTGTAGATAATGAAGAGATAGTTGGCAGTGTTGATAATGTTGATAAGCCGGTTTGTGTTGTATTAATTGTATTATTATTACTACTTGTTCCATTATTACTTGTTGTTGTACTAGTCCCACTCCCTCCACCACTATTACCACCAAATATTAAGGGTGGTGCGAGATTCATAAAGTTCAATGACATTAAATGATGAAATTGCATTAAATTTAACATATCAATTGTATTCAATGGTATATTCGCTGGCGCTACAGACGATTGAGTTGGATTAACAATATTCAAAGGAGTTTGTGTGTTATCAACACCTATCTGTGACATTAGTAACGATTGTATATTTGTATCATTTTTTGTTGGTATTGGTGGGGTTGATGATGTTGATAGTGATGATATTGATTTATTTTCATCAGCACAACTAGTTTTTCCTACTGATTTATTTGAAAAGTCAAGAATTTCACTATTATCAATCGATTGCCGTTGAACGAAATTTGAATTATTTGTTTCCGAATTTAGTGATAGTTCATTGAGATAGTTTTTAAATTTATCAGCAATTTTATCTAAAATTTCTAAGGGTATCTTTTCATTATGAATCTCTTCACAATGAGATTTTAAAACAAAAATACTTGAAAATTTTTTGTTACAATGACGACAGTAAAAATACTCATCGTTACTAATGGATGGTGTTGATGTTGTTATTTGATTATTTCCTAATATTTGATTATTACTCTGATTACTGTTCATAGATGTCGTTGTGATATTATTTATTGTTGTTTCAATTAAATTGTTTAAATTATTTGTTTTATTACAATTAATTTCATTGAACTGTTTTACCAAATCGAAACCAACATTTTCTAATAATGTTTTATAAATTTGATTATTTAATTTTGGTTCATTACATTCGTTATTTAATAAAGGATTTGTTTGGTTTACAGTAGATGGCGTTGGACTATTTGAACTATTGTTAAGTTCATTTTGTATTTGTTGTTTTGTATTACTTGTTGTTGATTCTTGTAAACGACATGCTCTTGTTTGATGTAATACTGATCGCATATGAATATCAAGTGTTGATCCTTGAGCATATGCAACTTTACATATATCACATTTGAAACGTTTTTTGGGACTATCGTAATCATTGCTTAAATCAAGACTATTTAATTTACGTTTATTATTATTATTGTTATTGTTTATTAAATTATTATCAACTAAATCCATTGCTTCATCACAATTACTGTATTGGTTTTGATATGGTGATGTTATGGTTGTGGATGATGTTGGTGATACGACTATTATCTGACTTTCAATACTCGGTGATTTGGTATTATTGATTAAGTTTAACTTTTTTAGTTTATGTAAATGGGATACAGAATTATAATGAACAAGTAGAATATTTTTTTGTGTAAAACTTTCACGACATATTTCGCATTTAAAAGGACGATTAGGATCTAAATATTTTTCAATTGGATATTGTTGATTCAAATTATTCGTTGATAAAGATGATATTGAATTACGACGATGGTTTGAGTGATTTTTATAGTGTTGTAATAAACTAAATTGTTGTGTAAAACCAATTTTACATTTATTACATTTATATTTAATATTTATATCATTGAAATTATTAATTAAATCAATATCAAAATTTGTTGTTTCAATCAATTGATTTGTATCACAATCAATGACATCATCTAAGTCATCGATATTATCGATTGTCTCATTTAAATTTTTAATTGAGCTTGATGTTGATGGGGAGGGTGATGTAGCGGATGACATTAAGTAATCATCAATCACATCATTACTATTGTTGTTATTATTGTTAGTGGCATTACTACTACTATGTGATTGTTCAATATGTTTCTGTAATGAAATTTGACTCCGAAAGTTTCTATTGCATAAATTACATTTAGTTGCATCCCGCATTGTATGGTACAAGGAATGTTGATTTAATTTTTCTTGAGTTTTAAATGCTAAAGAACATAATTTACAACGATATTTGTATACATGTTTTTCAGATATAATTAAATTCATATGATTATCTTTAAAATGAGTTTTTAATTGATTTATGTTATTATAAACGGAATTATGTTGACAATTTTTTAATATACACAAAAACATATCATTTTTAATTGGATAATGTTCAATGTCAATCGCATGGAGATATAAATCATTCATTGTTTTAAAAATTTGGCTACAGTAGTTACATTCGATTAAATTATTAATATCGTTTGATAAAATATTATTAACTGATGATGGTTGTATTGAAGTTGTTGTTTGATTATTCGATTGAATACTACTGTTGCTTGTTGATTTTTTACTATTCAACCAATGACTTGTATCGACTAATTGTAGTAATCGTGTTAAGCCGTCACTATTTACACTATGAATACTCATTACATGACTCTCTAATAATTTTTTATCGTTAAAACTTTCCTGACATAATGGACACATAATCATCAAAACGCCATCGTTTTCTTCTATAACATCATCATCAATACCATCTTCATCAATTATATCATCATCATTAATTACTGATTTATTATCATCGTTCAACGATGATAATGGTGATGATGTTGAATACGAAATATTCTGTTGGAATAATATTTCGTTATTTGAATTATTTGGATGTTGATTTATAAAATGTGACTCAATATCCAGACGATTTTCTGCTAAAAAATCACATTGATTACATTTAAGTAGTTGTGTTACAGATGATGATAGTACTTTTTGTTGATTTGGTGTTGATGAGGTTGTTCCTAATGACGGATTTGATGTTGTAACTGTTGTTAGTGTAGATGGTGGGGGAGAGGATTGTGTTAAGGATAAAGATGTTGCTATATTTCTTGATCCAATTGATTCATTTTGCTTACTACTATTACTTAACGGTGAGCTTATGGGACTTGTTTTTTCACTTTTTATATCTGTAAGAAAATAATAAAAAAACATGTCAAGAAATATGTGTTTATGAAATGTTGACCTAAGAACAAAAAATTACTGTAATAGTTTCGTAGAAAAAGTACTAAACATAAATAATTAATAATAATAAGTCTAGTTTGCTGGTTGAGATTATATAACGTATGCGTTGTTTATTAATCTTATTTGTCGTCGTAGACTAACAGAAAAATTACTGACACACAAAAGAAAACTTTGCCGGTCAACTTTCATTGGTTATTCTGATCGGCTCAAACCCTATTGATCAGTTGAGGTAGTTATCAACTGAAGGGAGTAAAAAATCTGGTTTTGTCAGAACTGTCACGTTTAAAAACTCTGTAGTCACTGCGTATTTTTTGCGTTATCGAAATTTAGGGTCAATGTTAATGGTGTTTCATCGGATGTCTTTTCAACTTATGTAGGAGTTCCTCAGAGTTCTGCTTTGTCACCAACTCTCTTTCTTATTTATATTAACGATTTGTTGGATTCAAAAATTAGTCATATCCATAGCTTTGCTGATGATAGCACGCTTCATGCGTCTCATGAAAACCATAAATTATATTCACCGCTAGCGTTTAATAACAGTAGAACAAATTTGATAGATTCATTAAACCATGACTTTAAAACTATTTTAGATTGGGCGCTCGCTAATAGTGTTGAAGTCAATACGAGCAAAACATCAGGCTTGTTATTTTTCTAGATTATCCACACCTAATCCGTTTCCATTAAAGTTCGACTCTAAAGATCTTGTAGAGAAAGAATCTTTTAGACTTCTAGAAGTAGAAGTTGAAAATAATTTGAAATGGAATTCTTATATTTTTAACCTAGCTAAGAACGCTGTTCAAATTTTTTTTTTTTTTAATAAAATGTGATGTGTAGTATAGGCATTACGATATGTGTCACAACAACACATAAAAACCTTTTAAGACCAAGATCCCACAACAACATGTGTTCTAAGGATGTTAATGGACGCAAATCTGTTTTTTTTTTGTTTTTTTTAATATTTTTTTGTTAAATAATGGATAACTAAACCATAAATCCTATCACATATAAAATATGGCATAGGCCAATATTTCGTAATAGGATAGGGAAAATAAAAATAAAATAAGAGATAAAAAGCAAATTTGTTTTAAAAATTTGCAGGAACAAAACTAAAATTGGCTTGCCAATAGTCCAGCTAATGGCATAATCCTTGATTATGGGACGCAGTATATTTTTCAATGATTGAAGCTCAGATATATATTTATATGAAGGCTCGTTTCTTCGAGCAAGCTACAGCGTTTCAGCATCAAGGAATATTCATTAGCTAAGATTGAGAGTGCTACCGTTGACTGAATACAGTTCATCCGCCAGCACCCCTAAGATATCACCCTGGCTAGTGATATCTCACTGCTATTGCCAGTGGTATGTGATATCTCACGTTAACTCATATGCCAATAGCAAGGACTGGAGTACGCGGGGTTGTCACACCCGTGGATCAAAAAATAGAAAAAAATTAATTGGGCTTTTTGGGATGATGTCGAAAGTTTTTTAACAGATTATCTCAAACTCATGTTAAAAAAGAACTCGGGAGCTGTAACACACATGATCACATTCAAGGAATTTGCCGTTAGTTTGGATTATTGGCAACCCAATTTTAGCTTGTTCACGCAAATTTTTAAAACAAAATTCACATTCTCTTGTCTTATTTCTTGTTTTGCTTTTATTTCATCCATTTATCATGAGTGTTAAGTGTTTGTTTGTTTGAATGTTTATTTGTTCTTACATTCGTTCAACCAGCCTACTTCTGGATCTTGCCGGTGCTTGACACCAATGCTCAATACACCCTCTCGTTGGTAACCACTGTTAAATGAACTTTATTTCATGCTCAGTATTGAGAGTACAAAAAGTCGTGATGAATTTCGTCCCTGTCAATAGGAGGACCTGCTACATATACTTACAATAATAGTTAACGCATTACCGTGCATACACCCACTGAAGACCATCGACGAAAAGGATACTTTCTACACGAACACGCCCGTTAAGAGATAAATTTTCAAATTGCTCGCTCTCTGTAAACATATAAAGTTCTTGCTGTCTCAATCAGTTTCTAATCCAACCAAACTGGTTCTACCTCCCATCCATCTATCGTACAGGGAATCTAGTCTCTGCCGCTCGGAATAAAACTGCCTTCTGTTTGACAGCGAAATTGGCCGTCGTTTATGAATGGATTATATGAATTCTTTGAAAAAAAATTCCTGATCGAACTACTTTGCTCTGTTGTGTTTAAACATATTAGACGAAACACGTAATAAATTTGATAAATGATACGTTGGTCGTTAGAACTGATCTTTAAAATTCACTTTTCGGTCTTTTATCTTCATTCACAGTCTTTTATGAATAATAAACAACGAAGCGAGGCGAAATTTATTTAATGATATTAATAATAAACAAATTAATGGAAGAAGAATTAGTATTTTTACATTTTAAAATGGTTGGTTTCATTTAACTTTCTATGAAATAATACTTTCCTTTTTTCATTTAAAATTATCGGCGAAAAAAATTTATCTAGTGTAATGAAAACAAAACTAAAAAGCAAACATCCACTTTAAATAATTAATTTTAGTGATTTTAAAAAAATATTTTATTTTTTGTTTGGCGACATATATAAATTTATTTTTTCAGAATTTTAAGAAAATTATGGAAAACTAATATTATTTTCTACACATAAATCAAAAATTTAAATTGTTTGATTTCTGATTGTGACATTTAAAAAATCGCAAAAATATGGACACATTATTTACAAATGCAATCACAAACATAAGCTTCTCTCAGTATGGAAATCTTTGTCGGGTTTGATGAATCATTGAATGATATAAAAAAAATTATCATTAAATTCTATTCAATGAATTAAAGAATATAAATTTATGAAACAGATATTTCTTTAAAAGAATTAGCCAAAATTAAGATGATATATCAGTTTCAACGAAACAAAATGATTGAAACATTAAAATATTTTACTAAAATTGTAGAAAACTTTATATGAATCATACATTTTCAACACACTTTAAATTAGATAAAAATGCGACTTAATTTTTTTTCTGTGTAACTCTATAAAGTACATAGTATATTGTTGAAGAAAATATCACCGGTTCTGATAATGTTCGTCAAAACCGTTGGTTAACGAACAAGATGCTAAAGCCGATCAGATTATAATAACCAAACGTGCTGTGGTTTATCAAGCGTGGCTGATGGAAACGATATGCCAACCTTTCTGTTACATTGGCTAGTAGGTAACAAACAGCATATACCTAAAAAAAGCTACAGCAAAACGACAATCGATTAGTGAACGAAAGGTAAATTTTAGTAAACGATATCATGTACGCTAGTGGACTGGATCATTTTTCGATGATGGAGTTTTTCCCCTGGGTTCTTTGATTTGTTGTCTTATGTAATTTTAGTGCGATAATGGATGACTAAAATTTTATCTTGAAGAAACTAACCGGATCAAACCTATTCAATGAATACGATTTATAATTTTATTGTCAAATATATAATAACCATTGACTTTATTTGATCAACATTATATATGCATTTGATTTTTCAATAAACAATTTTTCAAAAGAAAATTTAAAAAATTGGTAGTCCTCTTTTCAAATAGATGCATATCAAAAATATAAATAAAAATATATTGTGGTATGTTGTAAATTGATTTTTTTATTTTGAAACAAATTTTTTTTTATTTAAAATTAAATTCCATTATCGCAAATTACAAAATCCCTTTTTTATAAAAAAAAAACCAAAAAATTCAACCCTTTAACTTTATAAAAATGTTTGTTGTTTGAAGTATTTTGTGTTGTTGTAAAAACATTTAATTTTATAAAAAATATCCAGTCACCAGAAATAAACTAATTTCTTATAAAAATTTTTATTTATGTTGAGAATTCAACTATTAATGTTTAAAATAAAATTAAAATATTTTCGAATATCGATTTTGTAATTAAGATATATTTTGTTGTTGTGTATAAGAAATCTTAAAGTACAATTTCCCTTTTAATTTTTATAATTTTCCCTTTTCTGCAACAAAACTTCACCCCATAAAAATTTCTATTCTGATTTATCTACTCACAAAATCAAGAATAAATTAAAAAATCAAATGAATCATGATGATTGGATTGTTTGTATAAATTTATTTGATTGAGAAATTTTTTCAAAGAATTACTGTTATGTAAGGAATTTGATTTAATTTTTAAAAATCTTGGTATGATTCATAGAGAACTGAGACAAAGGCTTCTTAAATGTTCACAACTATTTGATATTAAGAAATAGTAACAAGTTTCACAATAAAATTTTTATGAAATCAAATCACGAACATCCTTCAAATTAAATTACTAATTAAAACTAAAGCAAAAACTCAAAATAAGTTTTTGGTCATAAAAAACTCCCACACAACAATTAAAATTTTTTTTATGATGACCAGCAAAATTATTGAGATTTGTTACTGATGATGACAGAAAAACGTGACGGCATTCAGGTTCAGTTTAACACATTGACGATAAAACTCGCTGTCCACCTGGATACATAAACATAACAACGAAAAATTAATATTCAACAGAATCATCAGAACTGAATTGCTCATATTAATTTTAAACTTATAGAGTAGTTAAAAGAAGTGAATATTATATTAAAATTAATTTACAATTATTTTTTTGTTTATTCCCAAACAATAAAAAAACATAAGTAAGTTGAGAGTTTTTGATGAGAACTTCTGTCAAAAAAAAACAACTTGTTAGACATGAATTGAATATTAATTGGTATTAATAAATAATCACTCAGCAAAAATAATAATTTTATCAACACAAAAAACCCAACCTTAAAAAAATTCCATTTATTTTCGTTGGACAGGGCAACCAACTCGTCCTTAAAACTACGATAATCAAGCACAAGATCCGTTTATAGTTTTAGTCAATCGATTTAATATCCAGATAGGTAGATTTTTATATGGAATCTACCTAAAATTAATTATTCTATCTGTGATCGAAATCAATCATAACCTTTGAAAAAATTTGAAATATATTTTTATGTAAAACAACATAAACATATATTCAACAAAAACAACAACAATTGCCATGTAGATTAGTATTCGTTGAATGTAAAAAATTGTAGCAAAGTAAAATTTTATAATTCTCACAATATTTAAGCAATGTTAAACAAACATATATTTTTCAAATTGATATCTATGCAGTAATAATATTAATTTGTCAATTATAAAAAAAAACAGAAATTCGTATATTTACACCACCGTATGTAGAAATTTTTTACCAGCGAACAAGAAAATTGGTCGTTGTGCGCATATTCATATGCGCCTGTGCGAATATTCAGTGTCTCAGATTAAAATATAAAAAAAACTGTTGGGGTCCCATTGAAATGGACAAAAAAACGCATAAAATTAATAATTTACTATTGAAATTCAACCAATTATAATAGAAAATCAAAAACTAGTACAAATATTAATGATTTTGTAAGAAGTATAACAAAATTTTGATAATTAAAAGTAATTACAATAAAAATAACGACGCCTTTGTAAAAAAATGTCACAACAAATAAATAGTACGAACTAGGAGTAAAAATTTAACTAATGTAATTGTTTTCAAAACAAATTCATCCCAAAATAAATAATGCATCTCTGTTTGGTACTTTTTGTCTCATCTTTTATCTCTTGCTGCGTGCTATCTGTCAAAAATTCATTGGTAAAAAAATTCTACTGTAACAACTTTAGTCACTGCTAAATCTAATATTTTCCCACCTACAAAATTCCCATCCCATTTTTTGTTGTTGTTATTTTTAACATTACTAATTCCTCAATCATATCTTCAATGCTGCTGCCCACTAACATTAAATTAAAAAAAAAACATTTTTTTTTGTTTTAAAAAATTCAAGTCGCGAAATAGCGATGATTGTTTGTAATTTATTGACAAAAACTTTTGTTAATTTTTTTGTTTGTAAAATTTTAGATGACCAAATGATCGTAGCTTGCTGGATTTGTTTTTGACAAATGATCGTTCGTTGGTCCAATTGAAAGTATCAAAGCTTTTAGGTGGATAGACTTATAGTCCAGTCATTATAGGTTTTAACTGCGGAAAAATTCCTATTGAGCTGAATTTTTGTATACACATTTATTACGGAATTTTAATTAATATGTGAAAATCGACATTTATATCGTGCCGGCTAAAAAAGTTATCAAGGTCAAAAGGTCATGAAAATCAGTTTTCCGCGAATATCTCGCGACCAATTACTCCGAGGTCAATTGAGGTCAAACAAAAATTGTTTATCGTCCAATTATCTACAAAACATACATCAATCGTTTTTCTGTAAGATCAACCATTTTTTTAGCAGAGCGCTGAGAAAGCGACTATACATTATGATTATGCACTCGTTTCTGCACCACGCATTTTTTACATGGTTTTCACAGTAAAAATGATCCATTATGTTATGTAATAAAAGCTTTTTTTTATTTAAAAATGAAGAATTTTTATTTAAAATCTGTAAAATACAAAAAACTAAACTTAATACTGACTACTAATTTTTATTCATACATAATTTTATTTTATTCACTCATAGTCGATATCCTCAGTTTCTCTATTAAAATTTGCTGACAAAACATTGAGTGGAATTATTAGTTTACCTAAGTAGTCGACATTAGCATTCGACATTAGCATTGACATTAGTAGTCAACGGGGAATGAAGCCGTTTAAGCATGATTGCCCACGGAAATGTTCACTAACTTTTGAGTATCCCAAACCCATTTTTTTGCATCCACACTTGCCACACTCCCGTGTTTAGTAGATCATTGGGTGCTGGTATAATAAAGTTGTTCCTGGCTGAAGTATGTTATTTTTTTTACTCGTAACTCCACTATTTTGCATCAATTTTTCTTCCTAGTTTGTATTTTATAATACACTCGAAAAATATGATGTTGAGCTGCTGAAGAAGGAGGAGCCAATAACGAAAATTTAACCGAAAATTTAACCCGAAAATCACACCTGTGTTTTGTTTTGTTAGCTTACCAAAGCTCAAATATCTGTAATTATTTATCAAATGTTCTGATTTAGGAGCACCGTACATTGCTAGTAGCACAGTATTGCAGCATCGACAACTACTTCTCAAGCGCAATTTTCTTGGAGATATTTCTGCGGAATTTTTTAAATCAGGTATTTTTTCAAACACCTTCATGACTTTAATTTTTGCTTTGCCAAAAAGTGTTGAAGTTGTATCACATCCGGTCATGGCTTGGAATACCCAAAAATTAAGCGGCTGTGATATACTTGTGATATACATGGTTCTTGCTGACGTAGTTTAAAGGTTACGATACTCAAATTGTTCGTATAATTTTTACGACAATTACGATGAACATTTACAGAAGCAACAGTATTTAAATATTCAATATTATCATCACCTATTTCCATACTAGCATTTTTTAATGTTTGCAAGCCACGTGTAGCTTCTACTAAATCACAATCCGACAACAATTCACTGCATATAAAACAATTATCACTCATTATGCAAAATTGTTCAATAGCATGAAACTACTAAAATAACGTCTTTAACACTCAAGAAATATTTGTCAACTCAGCTAAACACAGTCGGACAGACACTCTCGACAGCGGGTTTCGGAACAATAAAACACGAAATATCTGCCAATGGAGGTCGTTTCCCATACAAGGTTGTACAACTGGTCCAGTAATGGTCCATTACTGGCAGCCAGTAATGCAGCAATGGGCGAGTACTGGCAACCACGACTGGGCCATTAACATAATTTTACTGAATGATAACTTCGGACAATAAATGGTTGCCATTCTTGGGCCAAATACTGGCAACCCTGACTGGGCCGTTAAAAAAAATTTACATTATTATCATATATAAATTTAAATAAATTAAATACAAACTAATTTAAAATAAAATAAAAATGACGGAAAAAATTCAAAACTCCCCATACAATTGGTTCAGTTGCAGGAATGGCTGAGTAATGGCAAACTCCGCCCTGACTCCGCCAGTACTCCGCCATTAAAAAAAATATAAAATAATATTTTTTATACATAAATTTAAATAAATTATTTACAAAATAATTTAAATAAAATAAAAATGAAAATAAATTAAAACATATACCAACCTTTTCTATATTACCATAGTCTTTCAACCGACAAGGCGATAACTAAACTATATGTGAAATTTTTCAAACTATGTATTTCTAAAAGGGATAATACTCTAGTGAAATTTAAAAAAAAAGACAGATCGGCAAATTCATGGCTACCGTACTGGCCCAATAACAATAGCAAAGTAATATTTACCATTCATGGGCCAGTGCTTGGCCATTCAAAGGTAACAATATACTGGCTATTTTCTGTAAACCATAGATCGGCCGATGATTGGTTCTAGTATTGGCCCAGTAACAATAGCCAAGTACTGTTAACCATTAATGGACCAGTGCTTGGCCGTATGTCAATGTCTGGCAAAACCTACTTGGGTTGTTTCCGAATCCTCTATAATATAAGTATATTTTTTACAGTGAATGCATTCTAGTCGATTTTTCAGCGCTCTACCCTAAAAACGGTTGATCTTACAAAAAAGTGAGTAAGGCATGTTTTGTAGATAATTGGACGATAAACAATTTTTGTTTGACCTCAATTGACCTCCCAGCAATAGGTCGCGAGATATTCGCGGAAAAACGGATTTTCGTGACCTTTTGACCTTGATAACTTTTTTAGCCGGCATGATATCAATGTCGATTTTTCACATATTAATTAAAATGCCGTAATAAAGGTGTATACAAAAATTCAGCTCAATAGAAATTTTTCCGCAGATTGGGTTTAAGCTTCTAAAATGACTGGACTATTATAATTTCATCTAAGAACATTAAAATTTTCAAGTTCCTTAACAGTTTAAATCGTCTTGTCTGCAGATTACAAACCTGTAGTCTGTAGATTGGTCTAAGAGATTTCTTTTAATGGTATCCCTGGAAACATAATTGTATTTTCCGTTAAGATAAAAAATATTGCTAATTCTAATTTTTCAGAAATCCACGTGGGTATGGGGCAGGTTTTTACAAAATAAACTGATCGTTATGAACGCTGATACATGATTTTCGATTTAATATAAAAAAGCAATACATATTTAAAAAAGTAGGACAAGTGCGAATTCGCTCGTCAAAAGTCTCGTGAATTTAAAACACCACAATATCAAAATAATTGGCATAAAGTTGTGTTGTAAAGTCTTATATTCACCACGGTCACTCGCAACAGCGACATAATTACAATGGCAGCCGATCTACCTCGCGGTCGCCCACTCTTTTTAAACATTCCAAACTGTGAATCGGCTCGTAGAACATGCCCAAACCAAACAATCCTATTGGAACGGATACAACCTATTATTTCTGGAACCTCAAGAAGATCTGATCTCAAAGTTAAACCGCGTTCTGTACAGTCCATCGTCTGTTCTAAGTAGACCAGATATGTAGCGAAGGATCTTACGCTTAAATACAGATAAATGTGATTCGTCATTTTATTTAAGGGTCCATGTTTGTGACCTATACATCACCACCCGTCTAATCAACGTCTTGTATAACTTAAGTTTGGTATTAATTGATACATACGGTGATACAAAGAGAGGAGAAAGCTTGATTAAGTGGAAACAATTAAGTAGAAAGCTCGATTACCTGCAGCGATTTGAGCTTTTATATCTGTAAGTATGCTGTTGTTTGAGTCAAGCATGAATCCCAAATACTTAAAGGATTCAACTCCCTCAATTCGTTCATCGCCACATATCTAATCTTTCTTCTCAGCCTCTCTTGAAACATTCATTTGTTTGGTTTTATCGTAGTTAATTGGAAGACTAACCTATCTAGCACCACTCTCAAGCGACTTGGAAATCTCACTCATAACAGCTTCACTCCGGCCGAGGATTACAACATCATCAGCGTTAGCGATCATCTGTCCTGAGTTTATGAACAATATATTGTTGTTAGTCGATAGCTTCTTTTGACGGAATACATTTTCCAAGGCTAGATTAAAAAGTATAGGAGAGATAGCATCACCTTTCTTCAGCATTGTGAGTTCAGTACTGTCATTTTGCATAGTGATACCAGTTTACCAGGGATTCGTATTGACACCAGAGCAGATCATAGAGTCTCTCGTTCGAGAGTATCGTAGGCCTACCTGAAATCAACGAAGAGTTAGTACACAGGTTTGTTGAACTCTCGACATGTTTTCGAAATCATCCTTATTGTTAAAAGTGCACCGGTGGTACCTCGGTCTTGCCGGAAGCCACACTGATATTCTCCAAACAGTTGTTCAGCATACGGATTGATTTTGGCTAGCAAAATGTATGCAAAGGTCTTATATGCTGTGCAGAGTAGAGCGATTCCCCTGTAGTTTGCACAATGTAAGCAATTCACTTTTTTATCGATTGGTATCAGCATAGTTGAGTTCCAGTCCTATGGCATGGTTTCAGTTTGCCATATCATTTGAACAAGTTCAAACAATCTTAAGGATAGAGTTTCACCACTATGTGCAATCATTTCGGATGTTATATCGTCGATACGAGGTGTCTTATTGCGTTTTAATTTTGACAGCGCCGCTTTGAATTCCTCTTTGGTGAGTTTGTCTTTATGTATCTTTGATGCACGAACAACCTTTGCTCGTCGTTCGACTTGTTGCTGGTCATTTAAGTTGATAAGATTCTCAAAATAAGCGGCCTAAGTTTCTACATAGCTTCAAGACATGCTTGATTCATCCATGACTTCTGGGAATGGTTTTGTGTTCGTCCAAGTATTCCCTCAGCAGAACACTCGAAAAGAAACGTGCTGTTACTAGCTCTGCTCAACACAATAATGAAAATACTAGCGATGATCATTCTCGAAAGAATATCTCCATCAATTAACATGAAACTAAGAAATGAACAAGCTGGCTTTAGACCAGGAAGAAGCTGTACCGATCATATCAACACAATCCGTATCATCATAGAGCAATCAAATGAATGGAATTCACCATTGTATCTCCTCTTCGTGGATTTTGATCGCACCTTTGACTCAATCAACAGAAGCGCGATATGGAAGACACTTTGTGAAATGGGCGTCCCAAAGAAAATAGTTGATCTAATTAAAGAAATGTATCGGGATGCAGGAAACAGAATACAATAGAAAGGACAGCAAAGTGATAAATACTACAACCACCGAAGAGTGAGACAAGGCTGTGTACTATCCCCGCTACTATTCCTAATAGTACTAGATAGTATCATGAGAAAGCTCGATGTTGCAAGTCCAAATGGAATCCAATGGAACACAACAAGACGGCTCAATGATCTAGACTACGCAGATGAAATCTGTCTACTTACACACACACATACGGACATGCAGCAGAAAATACAGAAGCTATCAACCCTTGCACATGAAGTCGGTTTCAACCTTAATATCAGAAAAACAAAGGCTATGAGATTGAACACCAAAACGATAACACCACTTACCATCAACAATACACAAGTGGACGAAGTTGACAAATTTGTGTACCTTGGTTGTACTGTAGCAAAAACAGGCGGGACTGAAGAAGATATCAGTCAGCGTATTAACAAAGCCAGAAATACGTTCAATATGCTTCACAAGATCTGGAATGCATCCGTCCTGTCAAGAAAGACAAAGCTACGAATGTTCAATGCATGTGTCAAGTCAGTACTGCTGTTTGGGTGTGAAACGTGGAAACATACAAGAAAGATCACAAACCAACTACAGGTGTTTGTGAACAAATGCCTGAGAAGACTGATCAAATGCTTCTGGTCGAACACCATCAGTAACCAGGAACTTCTACGGCAGACAGAGCAGTTAGACATTGAGACCGAGATAAAACAAAGAAAATGGAGATGGATAGGACATACACTGAGAAAATCAGCCGAAGATATAACAAGGATGTTCCTAGAGTGGAATCCACAAGGTAAAAGGAAAGTTGGAAGACCACCCATGACATGGAAGAAAACGGTGCTAGCTGAAGCAAAACAAATTGGCAAGACATGGGGTGAACTGGAAGCGATTGCCCCCAACAGAGTTAGATGGTCCAGTCTAGTAGACGCTCTATGCTCCTAAATGGAGATTAAGGAAAAAAAAAATTAGCACGTGATCAATTTGATTTCGAGTGTTCCCATTCGGTGAGACCCAAGTCTGCTTATGAATCGGTCGTGGCGAAAGAAAGAGCTGGCAATTCTAAAAATTATTTGATAATGCGATCTCAGTCTTTCACCATTGTCATTCAAATTCAAATGCAGACTGTTAGGGCCCACTACATTTTTATAAGAGATATCTCTTCCAACCTGCCCATTAAAGTCACGAAGAACCATAATGAAATCACAATGAACGATAATGTTTGTTTCATAAACTCTTCCAGTGCTATGTAGAAAGTATCCTTCTCGTCGACGGACTTAGCTTCAATAGGTGCATGCACGGCAATAAGAGACATATTGTTGGTCAAAAAACTATTTCTTTAGGTTAAATCTTATCTCTAGTTGTTTATGGTAACTAAGGAATTCAATTACACCAGTTTGTAAATGGTTTATATTGAAAACAAATTTCTGTTAATCAACGACTAAATTTAGGGGTTGGCAGGGGTTAATACTAAAAATAGCAATTTTAAAACTATAATTCAAAAACTGAACATCCCAAAATTTAAAAAAAAAATTCAATGTTTCTTAATTTTGGTGTTTTCAAATGACACTCCACTCATGCGGGTCAAAAACCTTTTTTTCACCCTTCCTACTCCCATCCCCTAAAGATACGGAAATAAAATCATTTGAATCTTCGCTATATTTTTCGTTAAGAGTTTATCAAATTTCCTTACCCCGAGAATTTTTTCAAATTTTTCTGTCAATTATCGAAGAATCGTAGAAGAGGGGACGACCAACTTTTATTGCAAGTTTTTGACAATAATTCAAAAGCTGTGCATCGAAAAATTATAATGTTTCTTAGTTTTGATGTTCTTTCAAATGACGCCCCACTCACGTGGGTCCAAAAACCTTTTTTTTACCCTTCACCCACTTCAATCCCCTATACACACAGAAATAAACTCATTTGAGACTTCACTATATTTTTCGTTAAAAATTGATCAAATTTCCTTACTCTATGAATTTTTTCAAATTTTTCTGTCAATTAACGAAAAAACGAAGGAGAGGGGGACCTACTTTTTGTTTGCACTTTTTTGACAATATGTAAATCAAAAACTGTGCATCGAAAAATTCTAAAAAGGGCAATGTTTCTTGCGTGCAATGTTGGTGCCCTTGCAAATGACAAACCAATCATGTGGGTCAAAAAACCTTTTTGTCACCCTTCCCAACTCCCATCCACAAAACACAAAGAAATAAAATCATTTGAGACTTCGTATTATTTTTCGTTTATCGATAACTTGTAAGAGTTTATCAAATTTCCTATCTCTGCGAAATTTTTTAAATTTTTCTGTCAATTAACGAAGAAATGTAGGGGAGAGGGGTCAACTTTTTTCTTGCACTTTTATGACAATAATTCAAAAATTTTGCATCCAAAAATTAAAAAAAAAATCCAATGTTTCTTAGTTTTGGTGTTCTTTCAAATAACACCCTACTTGATCGGGTTTTAAGTGGTGTTTTTAACTCTTCTCATTCCCACTCCTTTAATAAACATAATTATTAGTGTCTGTGGCTAAGTTGTGTAAGACACACGGAACACGTGTCTATGATGAGTGCGAGTTCGAATCCTGGCACGAAACACAAAAACGAAATATTTCTCATCCTATGAATTCATACATATAGTAATGTCTAGAAATTTGATACAACAAATCCCAAAGAAATGCCATTTCCAATATTTGCAGGGACAACCCATATATCAATCAAAAAACATTTTTAAAATACATGTTCAAAACATCTGCGGATTGAACGCTAGCCATGACCATGACGTGCAACATCATCTTGAGCACGACAAACCGAACATTCTATTCCTTACAGAAACCCAAGTTTATGAAAATTTTATTTATTTATTATTTTATTTATTTTATTTATTTACAAAGAAATATACACCCAATTCTGTTTTTACACGGTCTTTTTTTAGACGGTTTTGAAATAACACGGTCTAGAAAAAAAATTTAAATTCGTTTTTACACGGTTTTATTTGAAATAGCACGGTTTAAATTTTGAAGAAAATTCGTATTTTTTTTCTATATACAAAGCTAGACATGTTTAGTGTTAATTATAATAAATTATAAATTAACGTTTCTTAATATCTGAAGATACCATGTCCAACTAGGGATTAGGATTAAGTTTGAATGAATTAAATTTCTTTAAGAAGTTTATGAACGTTATCTTTAAAATTTTGAGGATTAAAGCTATCAGGGAAAACCCTTGCTGGTGAGACATTCCATAGATGAGAGACTCTGCTGAAAGATCACGCTGAAAAGCAACACTTCTGATTCTTTTTATATGAAGTGTAAAAGGATGGGCTACAAAATTTACTCTGGTGTTACGCGATAGGTTGCTAGTTCAGGTAAAATTGATTTTATCTCAGTCGAAGTTTGTTCATCCACAATGTATTAATAGAAAATTCTCAGATCAGCAACATTTCTCCTATGTTGCAAGGAATTTAACTCATTAATAAGAGTTGAGTTGCTAAATAGTTTAACAGTTCTGCGCTGAACAAACTCAATTTACTTCATACTACTAAAATCAGATACACCCCATATGTGAGAACAATACTCCATGCAGGGAGTATAAATGATTTATATATTAAAAGAAGCTGTTCGCTATTGAAAAACTTACGAAATCGTTCCAAAGACCAAAATTTTTGAACAGCGTTCTTAGCTAGGTTAAAAATATGAGAATTTAATTTCATATTGTTTTCAACTTCTATTCCTAGAAGTATGTATGTACAGTTGATCAATTTTCTTTGAAGATTTTTTATTTTTTAACGCTAATCTTAAAGTTTGGAGGAAGAAAATTATTTTATCTTATTATACTCTTATTGATACTCTGGTGTAACGTGTCAAGTTTGCAGGCTTAGGTAAAATCGATTTGATATAGATAGAAGCCCGTTTATCCATAATGTGAAATACCGTCAAATCAGCGACATACCAGGAATCAAGCTCATTAGTAAGATTTGAATTGCTGATCAATTTAACAGCCCTCTGTTGTATACATTCAATCAAAACCTGTATGGTACACTCCATATGTGACAACAATAATCCATGTAGGGCGATCGTCTTTCGGCGAAAACCGCATTGTCTTTAAGTATTTTTGACCAGTTAACAAAGAACCTCATATTTTTAAAATTAATGTTTTTTTCAAATATTTTAGCTACAATCGATTAGTTTGATATGGGTTTGTAATTTGTTGTATCCGTTTTCGTACCTTTTTTGGAACTGGCTGTGCCTACACTAGCCATTTCCCAAAAAAACTAATATTTCAAATTATATATATGTCGTTGGAACAGCATGTTTGATTGAGCTTGTGAAACGTACGTTATCGCTTAAACATCTGAAAAGCATATGATCGAATCTGGCATGCCAACTTCATGTAGACATAAAGCATATTCAAAAATGCCTCACCGATCAAAACATTTCGGTATCCATCGATAGTTTTTCTTCTGAGTCTAAATTAATTATTAATGGTGTTCTCCAAGGCACAGTTTCAAAGGTAAAATGAATGAAAAAATAAATCTCGCCCGGAGAAACGTTGTATAAATGTAAACGAGGACCTTGAAGGAGAAAAGCACCGAGGACCGAGAATAAAGTCGCCGATTGGGGTAAAAAAATTTATTCAATTCTAATTCCACCAAAAAAACAGCTATTGATTGTTTTTAGATCATAGAACGAGTTCCCCAATGATACTTCCATTAGTATCTATGACGAACAAATAGCATCCTAATTAGATGGTAAAAATATTTCATTCAGTATAATTTACTCCACATTTATAAGTTCTACATTCGTCCATGTATGGAATATTGTTGTCAAGTCTTGTGTGGTGCATCTATTTCGTTCTAGGCTCTGGGCTAAATTTAACATCAAATCTTGATTTCTTACAACATTGTCGCACTGTTGCTGATCTCTGATTTAATTTTTGTTTTTTTATCAAATGAACTGCATACATGCACAAAAAATTTAATTTGGCTTTTATATAGACTCTTAATAGTTTTTTTGTACAAATCATTTTATTTTACCTATTTTTTACAGAAATAAAGGGTATGGAACCAATCCCCTTTTTTTGTATGTGCTGCATGTCTTTTTATGCGCGGTTTTTTTTTACACGTCTTTTCCTGGAACGTATCTACCGTGTAAAAACAGAATTGGGTGTACAGTTAAGATTAAATATCTTATAATCAGGACATCTCTGTCCTACAACTGTAAGTAGTACATATATTAGTTTAGTGTATAAGTAATTCATTAATTTGTTATTGAAATAACAGAATAATTTTGATTTTTTTACAATACCCAAGTAGGTTTTGCCAGACATTGACATACGGCCAAGCACTGGTCCATTAATGGTTAACAGTACTGATTAACAATAAAATTTAACAATTATGGTGCATGCACAATAAAAAAACTTTTACTCATGAGATCCAAATTTGTATGAAAATTATTTTGAGTAAAAAAAGATTTATACAAATTTACTTTTGTATTCGCCATCTTTAAATTAGAAAATGGCGCAAAACTTATTAACACTCACTTCAACCCACCTTTTGAGATGGGTCGTTGTGAGCTTGATGTGACCGAAAATTATGACGTCATGAGTGACGTTTTCACCGCGACCACAACGACCGTCGTCGTCAAGTGGAAAGGATGAAAGGCAATTTTTAGCTTTGTGAACGCTTTGTGAACGCTTAGTGGAACGCTCCCTTCAACTGTCAAACGGAAATTAAAACACAATGAACGGAGGGGAAAAAAGCGGAACGGACTCAAATATTGTTTATTTTTTCTACATATTTATAAAAATCAGCAGATTTCAACAAATTTCATAAAATTTGAATATAATTTAGCAAATCTATAAAATAATAAATTAATAAAATCTATATAATAATAAAATATAAGTTTTTGGATAGTTAAAGACGAAGCGGTTGTATTGTGTTTTATAAAACAAAAGGATTGAGGCGGATAGAAAACGAACGGAACGGAACGGATCTATTGTGTTTGAACCTTTAGAGTACATGTATAAAAATATAGAGAGAACATAACTTTAAAATTGTATGAAGAGAGACACAACAAATCGTGATCACTAATATGTCATATTCAATTTCTCTTTTCGCCATTTGCATTTCTGTTTATTTACAACCACAATCTTTTTTATTAAATTATAAATTAAACACAGTTAAATAATTTAAAACGAAACAAAAAGTAAAATGTATTCCTTTTAGTTGTGCTAATTTTTATAAAATGAATGCAAATAATTACGAGAGTATTTTAAATTTATTGTGTTATTTCCAGTGATTTTATAATAGTGAATATTTTATAATGGACAAGCAATATTTTAATTATGTAAATATTTTCAAAGTATGAAAACTTACTGACAAACTATTTCGCTATATGGACAAATTAATTTTTTATTCATAAAATAGCAAAAATTATATGTTTGGTTATATTAACATCTAAAACGTAATCAAACCGGTCAATTTTTGTTAATTTTTTTTATACAGTCGCAGGAAGGGAGAAACTATTCTTTTTTTGTGTGAGATAAGAGATTTCTAAATCCTAGTTTCGTTTGAATAGGTTCAGGTTTTCCCGTAGTGCGAATTATTCTATTCTAAAATATAATATTATATTATATTTTTCGTAATAAAGTCCAAAATGCATAACATTTTAATACTAGGGATGAAATAGGTATTTCCACTCCAGGCCGATCAGGATAAATAGGGTGTCTTCTTGTAGTGAAATCAGGTATGATATCTATGATTGGAGCCAGATGCAAATACACTATTGAGACTTACCTTATTACATCCTGATCCGGCCCGCATCATAGTAGGACATGCCTGAGCAAATTGCTAGTCGGGTAAGTCTTAAAATGTTTCTATATGATGGTTGTGTCGCATTTCTTCTACACATTTTTCATTTTAAAAAAAACATTACCACAGAGGCAGCGGTTTAAGTGACTGGAAAACAATTGTATAACTGAACATATGAAAAAATAAAATCTGACAAAAATAATTAAAAGTTGATTAACATAATTGATCGGAAATGAAATAATTATATTAAAACCAAATTGCAGTTTATTTTAAAATTTTGACCGCAGAGACATATGTTACCTGTATAGAGGTTTAATTATTTTTTTAGTTTTAACTTTCTTTTTTTTTTCAACCAACCCATCATCAACATTAAAAAAATAATAATCATCATTGAATTTTATATGGTGAAAGATAGGACCGAAAGTCAAGACATGTTGTTGTTGTTTTTAATTTTATGGTATCATAATTTCTTTGGAAAAATGAACAAGGTTCACTTTAATTAGTATTTTGTGCTGTCTGCGGATCTTATATATTTAAAAAAAAAAACAAACTCAAACTAATATAGTATTTGTAGTAACATATGTTTTTATTTCCAAACAACAACGAAAAATGCTTTTTACCTTGACAGTATTGCCCGGTTTATTTGTAAAATGTTTCTTTTGAATTTGCAAAGTATTTTTAAAGCTTCTATGGTCATGGTTAATGTGACTTATTTTAAATAACAAACAAACATATTAAAATTACATGTTATATCTATAAAAAATTTATCACAATTAAAACTTATTGTATATAAAATAATTGAAACAAATCAAATCAATTCCCATCATATTTAGCATAACATCATACAATCAAAACAGTTTTTTAACCATCGCTCTGATAGTTTTTAAGTCTCTAAAGTATTATTTTTATATATTTTGTGTGCACTTAATTATAATAAATAAGAAAAAAAAAGAAATCGAATAATTTGATCTGAAAACGTTTACCTTTGGGCCATTTTGGGTTATAATTTTTTATATCAAGAATTTTTTTTAATAAGAAATTAAAATTAAGTATAGAACGCGAATAACTTAAAATGATAAAAAAAATAGTTTTAAATAAAATATAGAAATAGAAAGAAAATAAAGTGAGATGTAGAAAAAAATTTATATATCGTTTGCCTTCAAGATGAATTAGAATTTTTCTTAATCTTATCAAGAAAAACAAATTTTTGAATATAGGTTTGAAGGGAATTTTAATTGGCAAAACAATCGATCTTTTTATTATCAATTATCTTATTAATTTTATTGAAATAAATTTAAAGTAACTATTGGTTTTTATATTTCTAGCGGCATTATCATTTGTGATTTTGAAATCAATCACGGTTAAAAGTTAAAATTCTTTTGTTAATCAAAATTAGTGACATGCTTCGTTAATTTTTTTGGAGACCGAATTTTTAAACCTAAGATCTTTAAGTTTTCTGGCTAAAATACAATTATACAATATAATTATTAATTATCGCAGCAAAAACAACCATAGGCTGAAAAAAAACCGCGCAAGTTTTGGTTTAGCTTGAAACTATCATTTTAACTATAACATATTAAATTCTTGTATCTTGTACTTTACAAAAACTTCTCAAATCATTAAACACTAATTAATAAAATTTCTTATTAGCATTTTATTTTATAAACATCTACCCATCTTATGTAATTTAAGTAAGACGAAAAGCCCATGATTTTAGCAGTGGACTTCTAAATATATTCATTAAGTCAGTATCATATTTTCTACCATTTTGTTGAAGTATAGCATCTATTAAAAATTACCTTTAAATTATTATGGTATGTAAAATTTTATATTCGACATGATTTCCTGTAAGAATGTGTAGCAAATGCCAACTATAACAATATAACGATGACTATGAAATAACACTATCAATAAATTTCTTTTCGAACTGAATTTTAACATTCATTGTGATTCATTTACAGGGTTGTCCCGTAGACAAAAAAGGATTACTTTACATGTATAGATTACGCATAGATTACGTGTAAATTACGCGAGATATTTGCGTGTAATCTATAATGTAAACTATTATGTAATCTATTTAATTGATATGTGCTTTCTAAACTTTTTTAGCAATTAAATTAATTTTTTTCAAGATCGCAAGATCTTGTTTTTGACAATATTATTGATCATGTCTTTTGCGAAAAAATCGAAAAAAATTTTCAGTAGGGATAATACAATATTTCCACATATTTCTTCTTAAATTAAAATTAATAGATTACACCAAATTTACCTAGATGACATAGATTACATTACATACATTACATGTAATGTACTCTATTTTAGATTACGCGTAAAGGAGCAACCCTGGACTTTTATTGCTTTATTAAGAAAAGGTTGCACCAAGGTTTTTGTTCAAGAAATATGTAAGTGAAAGCGAATGGTTTTTACCAGGGTTGCAACGTGTAATACGGAAACGTATAAAACAAGTATTGTATGTACGTAAACGTATAAAACGAAAAGTATAAAACACACAATCATATACGTTTTATACCGTATAAAAGTAAAATCTTTAATAAATAAAAATACATTTATATAATATTATCGCGGGCGTATTATTCATCGTACTTGTGATATTTAATATTTATAAAGCCTAGTTTTCTGGACTAACAAGAACAGTTACTTTATAAAATAGGTAGATTTTTATATGAAATCTACCTAAAATATAACGTCGTTATGATAATTTTTTACCAAACTATTCCTATTAGTTCAGAAAACTTCCACAGTTAACGTAAATGCTTCTTTTAAAAATATAATTATTTGTTTTAAAAAAAATTTAGTCTGCAACAATTTGACATATCCAACCGCACCTATTATTCATCAATGACCAAAATGAATTCACTCAATAAACTTCTCACTATATATTTTTCCGTTTGACTTAAATACATATATTTTAACTATTACAACTTTTGTATGAAAACAATATTTGATCTGCAAGGACCTGATGTTTTCAAACTGTTACTATTAAATAGAAGTGGTGCAACCCGGATTCACACAACAAAATTTCTTAAAAACATCTCTCTAATAATCACTGTTAGTTTCCCTAGCTTCTATGAAAAAAACGACATTTATTATGTAGCAACATACTATTTTTCAGCTGTTTTTATTAGTTGGGAGTAGCTGAAGTTGAATTGAACCATATTTCATATATTCAATAACATTTCATGATACCAAATAATTTATTTTATGGGCCAAATGTTTCTAATCCAAAATGTTTCCGATTAAGTAAATGTTTGTCAAAAAAAATTGGACTCAAAATGAATGAAAATCATTCTTTTGACACACTTAAATTAATCAAGCTCCTGGTCTTATATACAAATGCCAGCCATCAAAATTTCTCTACATTCAATCTTACTGCTTATTATCATTTAAACGTTTTTAAGCAAAACAAATATCCCATTTTTTTACACTTTTCCGATACAAAGATTATATCGTCCCTGCGATTCTTATCATTGATGAAACCTATTTTCTGAAACAAAAATGTTTAAAATCGCACCAATAGTTTTCCTCGGTTGTTACGGTTGGTTAACATTTTTGTTTGCAATTTTAGAATTTTTTTTATGACCTAACGTCGAGAAATAAAAAAAAGTGGGCATACGATTTTGACATTTGGCTCGAGATTGTAATACTTGAAATTTAAAAAAATTATAACTTTATATTCATGTTCGTGTAAAATTTATGCAAAAAAGAAGACATTTGCATACCATTAGGATATAAGGGACATTGTAATGTTTTGTATTTGCAAAAAAATCTCAGAGGACAGCACGGTATAAAAACAGGTGGGTACGGTACCATAGGGATTGGCAAATAAATTACTAAATTTACAAATGTCAACTGTCCAACTAGAAATAATATTTTCTAACTGAACTGAACTGACTTTTCTAACGAAAAAACCCAAAGTTCATCATATCAGTATTAATTGTATTATTTTTTTTATAAATAATAAAATATATAAATAATTTATAACTTCCTAATTATATTTTTACTGATTATAAAAATTAAAAATATAATTAATTTCTGAAGTAAGAAGTATTTTTAATTCTTTATGAATGAATTTTAAAATCAAAAACATATTATACGTTTTATATGTGTAACGTATAAAACATTTTATATGTACGTGTATATTAAGTATTAACAACCCTGGTTTTTACAGAAAAAAAATAAATTTTATTTCCTCTTAATTCAGTAAATTATTTGTGATATAACATCACCCCGATGGAAAATCTCCCATCAAGAATAATATAAGAACTGAATCTAAAAAATTATGGTGCAAATTATGAAACTTTTTGCAATCCATACAATTTTAGAGCGATCTAGTTTCGAACCAATGAGAAAATTTTAAACTTTAAAAAAGTTTATCATTCTCATCAGGGCTAGCCGACTAGATAAACTCTACCAAAAAATGTCAACGCTAATGTATATAAACCAAAAATTAGGTTACAACTCTAGCGAAGTGTAAAAACAAAAAATTTACATAAACACACATTTAATAAATTCAGGTTTAGTCAATTAATTTCTCTGGTGATCACTGTTTTGTTATACTCTAGACATTCTAGCATTGAATAACAAACTTGTATCGGTGAGAGGAAGATGACTAGTCTTCACTTGTGTCTATTAAAAAAAATAAATTCCTCTCACCGATACAAGTTTGTTATTCAATACTAGAATGTCTAGAGTATAACAAAACAGTGATCACCAGAGAAATTAATTGACTAAACCTGAATTTATTAAATGTGTGTGTATGTAAATTTTTTGTTTTTACACTTCGCTAGAGTTGTAACCTAATTTTTGGTTTATATACATTAGCGTTGACATTTTTTGGTAGAGTTTATCTAGTCGGCTAGCCCTGATGAGAATGATAAACTTTTTTAAAGTTTAAAATTTTCTCATTGGTTCGAAACTAAATCGCTCTAAAATTGAATGGATTGCAAAAAGTTTCATAATTTGCACCATAATTTTTTAGATTCAGTTCTTATATTATTCTTGATGGGAGATTTTCCATCGGGGTGATGTTATATCACAAATAATTTACTGAATTAATTGTTGATCATGTGTCAATAGACACAAGTGAAGACTAGTCATCTTCCTCTCACCGATACAAGTTTGTTATTCAATACTAGAATGTCTAGAGTATAACAAAACAGTGATCACCAGAGAAATTAATTGACTAAACCTGAATTTTTTAAATGTATGTTTATGTAAATTTTTTGTTTTTACACTTCGCTAGAGTTGTAACCTAATTTTTGGTTTATATACATTAGCGTTGACATTTTTTGGTAGAGTTTATCTAGTCGGCTAGCCCTGATGAGAATGATAAACTTTTTTAAAGTTTAAAATTTTCTCATTGGTTCGAAACTAGATCGCTCTAAAATTGTATGGATTGCAAAAAGTTTCATAATTTGCACCATAATTTTTTAGATTCAGTTTTTATTTCCTCTGTTTAAGTAAGTTGTATACTAACATATGTATATATACAATTTATTATATATTTTAGAATTATGATATGTTTAGTAAACAAAATGCCAATAAGAAATTACTTCGGTCTGAAAGACCTAAGTATTACATTCATGAGCTCAAAGTGAAATTCTTACCCCCACTTTTTTTGGCATTTCTCGACGTTTTAGGACCTACTGATTCTAAAAAAGCAAAAAAAAAATGTATGTCTGTCTGCCGGCCGGCCGGCAATCATTACCCACGCTGCAGTGAAAACCACTGGAGGGATTTCCAAAATTTTTTTTTCTAAAAATAGGTATACTCAAGAGACAGGTCTGAAAAGACGCTGTGTTTGATAACTGTACCGGAAGTGTGTCAAAAAAATCGTTAAGTGTGTCAAAACAAGGAAAATTGCATATATTTTGCTTAAAAAACGTTCATTTTAAGTGATTACGAGTGGGAACATTGAACTTCGAGAAACCTTGATGGTCGGGATTGGTATGTGAGACCAAAATCTAGATTATTGCATTATAAGTTTGTCAAAAAAATGTTGTCAAGTGTGACAAAAGAAAGATTTTTATTTATTTTTTTACCCAATTTTTCGGGAAAAAAAGTTAAATTAAAATTTTGTTTGAAATGAAATTTTATTATTATTATTGAGAACTATGGCTTCATAAGTTTGTCAAAAAAATGTTGTCAAGTGTGTCAAAAGAAAAATTTTATTTATTTTTTTACCCAATTTTTTGGAAAAAAATAAAATAAATAATTTGTATGACGTGAAAATATATGATTATTATAGAGAATTATGGCATTATAAGTTTGTCAAAAAAATAATGTCATGCGTGTCAAAAAATGATTTCATTGATTTTTTTAGCCAGTTTTTTGGGAAAAAAATGTAGCTGTTTTTATGACGTAAATGTAATAGAAAATAAAATTGGACATGGAAATTTTTGAATTTGTTATAGTTTTTGAAATATTTTTGGAATTTTGAAAAAAGTATGTATTTTTGATTTTGTAATAATTTTTGCAATATTTTTAGAATTTTGGAAAAAGTTTTAATTTTTTTTGGATTTTTGAGATCAATTAAACTCAAGTAAGTAAAGAAGTAATTGGAATATTTTCAATTCAAAGGTATGGTTTGAAGTTTCTCAGAAAAAAACTACAATTCACATTTTACGTGTTTCGGATCGGATTCGAACCTACCCTCGTCAGTGCCCGGCTCGAATCTTTGGGCAGACACGCTATCGATTACGCCGTTGAGGCGATGACAATTTCAAAGTTGAAACTTCTTCATCACTTATTTATTTTACTTAAGTTGAATTTTTCCACTGTCATTAGACTCCATATTATGAAAATGCTTTTACATTATATGGGATTTTAATTTTTGATTTTGTAAGAATTTTTGGAATATTTTTGGAATTTTGAAAAATTTTAAATTTTTGATTTTTTATAATTTTTAGAATTTTGAAAAAAGATCCAATTTTTGATTTTGTAATAATTTTTGGAATATTTTTAGAATGTTGAAAAAAGTTTGATTTTATTCTAATTTTTGGAATATTTTTGGAATTTTGAAAGAAATATGAATTTGTGATTTTGTAATATTTTCTCGAATCGCTAAATTGAAGGTTTTTGAATAGTTTGCTGAAAATGAAAATGAAATTGGACATGGACATTTTTGAATTTGTTATAGTTTTTGAATATTTCTGGAATTTTGAAAAAGTTTTAATTTTTGATTTTGTAAGAATTTTTGAAATATTTTTAGAATTTTAAAAAATTTAAAATTTTTGATTTTATTATAATTTTTGTAATTTTGGAAAAAGTTTCAATTTTTGATATTGTTATAATTTTTGCAATATTTAAGTTTTGGAAAAAGTTTGAATTTTTGAATTTTTAAGAAATTTTGGAATATTATTAGAATTTAGAAAAAGTTTAAATATTTGATTTTATTCCAATTTTTGAAATGTTTTTAGCATTTAAAAAAAAAAATTTTTAATTTTATATATATTTTTAAAATTTTGAAAAAAGTTTCAATTTTTGATTTTTTAAGAATTTTTGGAATATTATTAGAATTTAGAAAAAGTTTAAATATTTGATTTTATTCTAATTTTTGGAATTTTGAAAAAAGTTTCAATTTTTGATTTTGTATAATTTTTGCAATATTTTTAGAATTTTTGAAAAAAGTTTAATACTAATTTTGATTTTGTAATAATTTTTGGAATATTTTTAGGATTTTGGAAAAAGTTTGATTTTATTTATTTTTTACAATATTTTTGGAATTTTGAAAGAAATATGAATTTGTGATTTTGTAATATTTTCTCGAAACACTAAATGGAGAGGTTTTTGAATAGTTTGCTGAGTGTAACTAAAAACCATGTCCGCATAAAAGTTTTTTGCCGAAAACTATATCAAAATCCTTAACCCAGACCGAAGTTTTGATATCTCAGAGCTGTGAGATTTCAGCTCTCCGTATTTTTATTAATTAGTTACTACGTTTTCATGCAGATCGAAAAAAAATTGAATCCTTATCCCGTATTCAAACTGTAAAGTGTTTTCATGATAGGAGTGAAAACGAGTTGAAAACGTTTTTAAAACTGTGTTGAAAAACTGTCAGAATGTCAAAAAGCGTTTAATTGTGTATCATTTATTGTGTTCAATATTTTATTTTTTTATGCTTGATTTATTTGTGTGTATGTTATTTGTATGTATTTTTCTTTTCAATAAAGTCAATGAAATAAACATTTTATAAATCAATGTGAAATTAGTTGTTTTGTAATTAAAAACAAACATAAACATTTTACTGCGCATGACACGATCCAGTTTTCCGTTTTCATGGATTTTCGAATATTTGGATACCGATACGATCCCAAAAAAATCGAGATCGTATTTAAAAATAAATAGTATTCAAAACTGTAATTTTTGATGTTTTCATGGTGAATTCAATTCGAATTTGGATTCCAAATCGTTTTGAACTAATCATGAAAAGTGAAAACGTAGTAAGTGTTTAATGTAAGAACTGAATCTAAAAAATTATGGTGCAAATTATGAAACTTTTTGCAATCCATACAATTTTCGACCGATCTAGAGTATAACAAAACAGCGATCACCAGAGAAATTAATTGACTAAACCTGAATATATTAAATATATGTTTATGTAAATTTTTTGTTTTTATACTTCGCTAGAGTTGTAACCTAATTTTTGGTTTATATTTAACATTGACATTTTTTGGTAGTTTATCTAGTCGGCTAGCCCTGATGAGAATGATAAACTTTTTTAAAAGTTTAAAATTTTCTCATTGGTTCGAAACTAGATCGGTCGAAAATTGTATGGATTGCAAAAAGTTTCATAATTTGCACCATAATTTTTTAAATTCAGTTCTTATATTATTCTTGATTGGATATTTTCCATCGGGGTGATATCACAAATAATTTACTGAATTAATTAGTGTTTAATGATTTGAGAAGTTTTTGTAAAGTACAAGATACAAGAATCTAATATGTTATAGTTAAAATGATAGTTTCAAGCTAAACCAAGTTTTACAGCCTTTTGGTTGTTTTTGCTGCGATTTGACTATTTTTTGTAAAGTAGAATCAGAGAGCTTCAAAAATCACTGTTGAATAATATTAGTGTCAGAATATACCGTTATAACTGGTATTTGATTATTAATACAAAAAGCATTTACTTTTAATACAACGAATCAAGTTCACCGTATATAATTAAATAGAGCAAACCGTAGTAAGATATTTCATATTATGTACTGATCAAATAGCCTTCTATAGGGTTCATATACGAAAAACCAAATCAGGTCCAGAAATATTCAAATATGGCAAACCGTGAAAGGGTATTTTTATAACAGGCTCACATCGTATAGTCCTATCAGTTCTTGCTCTTTCTGGACTGACCAGACCCTGGCTGTATTCAGATTAATCATTAGTTTTGGTAAATGGTAAACATTTCTGAACTCTTTTGTGATTTATCCAGTTATAGAAGGTTACAGATAGCTTGATAGAAATTTGTTGATAATTTCGGGTACGTCGTTCATTTGATGTTTACCAAATACGAACAAGGTAGAACTATTTTCCATATTAGAAATAGTTTAACTACACTCTGCACACCGATATATTCAGTGCATGATAAATTTTATCTAACCCCTTAGATTATCATCATTGTTAATACATGTAAAACTGTAATTTTTGACTATTTTGTACCCTTGTAAAAATATGTATTTCGTTACTTATTGTTTTTGAATATTATATAATATGAAAGAATCAAATTATTATTATTATTAATATATGTACAATATTTTCTACAGAGACATTTTCTCTCCATTTTTTTATCAATCTATATGCAATATTTTAAAAACTGTAAGTGTCGTGCTTGTAATTGTTTTTAATTTAACTTATATTATATTCCTTGGGCCTACTCCGATTTCATGTGATGATTACAACATATTTTATACTTCGTGAAGCGCCTGTCCTTGACGAGCCCGAAAACTTTTGTTCTGCGATTTTTCTCAAATCGGCCGCTTTTTTGTTCGGCAAGCTCCGAAAAATGCCGATTGCCCCCTCTCTCTGGCGTTTACATCCCATGAAAGGATTTTGCCGTATGTGCAATCAGCTTTCAATCATCTCGTTCCATGACCAGTTGACCCCAGTTTCGACATCCTATATCACGAAGGTCTTGGATGATGTCATCGCGCCAGCGTTTTCTGGGTCTTCCTCTTCGACGAACACCAGCTGGTTGTTGTTGGGATGCTTTTTTTATCATTCTATCTAATGGATCCCTTTCTACATGACCAAACCATCTAATCCTAATCCTCTGTCTGATCTCATGATTCATGCGGATTCTATACTGATTTTCAGCAACTTTACATGGACCATGAATTGTTCGTATGACCTTCCTCTCGATCGTTGACAAAATTCTACAATCGGAGGAAGTCAGTGTCCAGATTTCACTTCCAAATGTTAAAGCACAGGTCGGATTAATGCTTTGTAAAGTGTGAGTTTACACGACCGCGAAAGATGTTTTGATCGCAGAAGTTTTGAGTATTGGAAGAAAACTCCGTATGTGGCAGAGACAGGGGCTTTGATATCTGCCTGCATGTCATTTGACAATGTTATTACAGACCCGAGGTATTTGAAGTTTTCTACGCATTCTACTTCATAGTCGCCAGTATTCAGATTGCCGGGAGGTATGTTCCTGGATGTTGTTAAAAGTTTAGTCTTGCCGATGTTGATGCGTAACCCAAGTCGTTTAGCATTTCTTTCAAGCTGAGAGAGACTGTCCTTAATATCACTTGGTCTACGTCCGAGAAGCGCAATATCATCTGCGTAGCCAAGAATTTGACTAGATTTGTTATATATGCAGTTTTGTGTCTCGATTCAGCTTTTTCTTATCGCGTACTCAAGCGCCAAATTAAATAGTACGAGCCCGAGTGCATCATCTTGTCGAACCTGATGTTATATCAAAAGAGTCAGAAACTGACCCCTCGATTACTATTCTACAGTTTGATCCCGATGTTGTGAGTTTGCACAGAAAAACAAGTTTCGCTGGGATACCAAGGCATATGAGTGCGGACCAGAGGTTGTCGCGGACGATGCTATCATATGCTTGCTTGAAATCAACGTAGAGCTGGTGAATGCTGATGTTGTACTCCAACATTTTTTCAGAATCACCCTTAAGGTGAAACATTGGTCTGTGGTTCATTGGTTGGGACGAAAACCCCACTGATAGTCACCGATGATAGATTTGGCGAGCGGGATGAGTCGAGCTAGTACAACATTAACTAGTATTTTATTTACAGTGTTTAACAGTGCGATGCCACGATAATTCGCACACTATAGACGGTCACCTTTCTTTTGTAGCGGAACAATGAGATCTGTTTTCCATTCAGCAGGTAGTTCTTCTTAGTCCCAAATTGTTACAAGAATCAGATCGTATATACGTGAGACCAGAGCTGCTCCTTTAAATAGTTCTGCAGGGATTCCATCGAAACCTGGTGATTTACCATTTTTTAATTTTTTATGGCAGCTTCCACTTCTTATATTTTTGGGTAAGGGACAAAAATCTCCTAACTTGATGGAACAATTGCTCTTGATGAACTTTATTCTTCCTATTCAGTAGGTCTTCATTCATTTGTTCATTTGTTGTAAGCTCGTTGTTTCCATTTTTGATGACTGTGGATCTTGAGTGGAAATCTTTTGTCAGATTCCGCGCATTGGCAAAGCATTCTTTCCAATTTCCATTACCTGTATGTTGGTTGATGTTTTCGATACAGCTCTTCAGGTGTTCGCGTTTCTTGTTCCGTATGAGTTTTGCTGAGGCTTTTCTGGCGCATAGATAATCAGTTTGGGAACTTCGGGTGTTCCTTGTTAATCATTTTTCTCGCAGTCTTTGTTTGTGCTCAACGCTTTCGCGGCACTCATCTTCAAACCATTTGTTACGTGATTTAGGTGGTCGTTTTTCGATTTTAGGTTGTGCTGCGGACATAATGGTTGATTGAAACGTTTGCCGTTCTTCTTGTTTGTTTAATGGCATCTCAGACGGAATGTCATGCTCTTCTATGCTTTGCGTTACTATTGCCTGATATCGATTCAGCGTTTTCGGATGTTTAAATGCTTCAACATTCCAGCATAGACTTTTTTTCTTGTCTATTAAATGTTAATCACAACTTGCACTTGTACTTAAAGATGACAAGCATATGATCGATTTCCGTATCAACACCTCTATATGATCGAACGTCAGTTACACTAATAAAGTGTCTGTCTCTTAGAAATCATTACAAGATCGATCTGTTTTTCAGTTCTTCCATCGGTTGATTTCCACGTTACTTTGTGGATTCTCTTATGAGCGAAGAAAATGCTAGAAATTACTAGATCATACATCATAGCCAGTTCAGCTGCACGAAAGCCGTTATTGTTGCTGGTATGGTACAAGCTGTTGGGGTCGATATGTGTTTTAAGTTCTGCACTTCTACCAATTTGAGCATTGAAGTCACCTATCACGATTTTTATATCGTGCCGCGGGATGTTATTGATGACTTCTTCGAGTTCTAGAAAGAACAGGTCTTTAATGTCATCTGCTTTGTCTTCAGTAGGTGCATGAACATTGTTGATCGTTACATTAAATTTTTGCGTGCGGATTCTCATTTTTCATATCCGCATATTAAGTGGGCAAAAGTCGGTAGCATGTTGATTCACGTGACGATGTATGAGTAAGCCAATTCCAAATTCTCCTCCGTTTTGTTGACCGCAATAGTAGAGAGTGTATCACTTATCTGTTTCGTGGATTCCACTCCCTGGCCATCTTAGTTCTGGCAATGCCACTATATTTAGTGTGTAGCTATTGATTTGGTTTATTTGTTTTAATAAATCTCCTGGTCTACGACGGCTTAGCACGTTCCAAGTTCCTTTTTTTAAATCGGAGTCCGGGACAGTTTCCTAGATCGTTCTTGAAATTATTCCGAGATAAAGCGAGGCCAGTGTACAGAATTCATGGCAAATAATTTTTACGGAAATGGGGTGTTAGCCGTTCCCCCAACCCCAATTTTTGTGAATGGGTTCGTTTTGCATCTTAAGGTCACCAGAAACAACCTTTTTACACGTTTATATAGCGAGCCGCTTGATCCAAGACAGACGCCCGCCCAAAGGCGCCCCTTACATGGAGAACAGATGCTTTTTGCACGTTTATATAGCAAGCCGCTTGATCTAAGACAGACGCCCGCTCCGAGCCGCCCCTACCATGGAGAACAGGTTTTATGGCGCCAACAACTCGCCATGGTGAAGAATCATTGATTATAAGCAGTATTTACTCTGCTCCTCTCAACTACACCAACCTAATTAATATTTATTTTAACTACGAAGGTTGAAAATTTGATTTAGAATACGAGGGAAACCTTGTCCGGCAAAAATGTGTCTGCTATTGTCTAGTCCGACAACCCAAACATACCAAAATTTCAGTTCTCGGACTCGACAATAACAGACACATTTTGGTCGGACAAGCCTACCCTCGTGTTCTTAAACAAATTTCCAACCCCCACAGTTAAAAAAAAATGTGGCAGCAAATTTACAAGATCCGGGCAATCGGGCAAAAAATTGCAGAACAAATGTTTTTGGGCTCGTCAAGTACAGACGCCTCACGAAGTATAAAATATGTGGTAATCATCACATGAAATAGGCGTGGGCACACGGACTATTAATAAGAGAAGTAAAAACAATAATCGACAGTCAGTACACTGTAAGTGTCGTTTTTATATAAACAAGTCTCCAAATCATGACATGAACAACTAACTCATGAAAAAGTAAAAGAAATATTAGAAAATAAGTGAAAAGTAATGCATTAGAAAATAAATAAAATTTGTAAACACACAACGGAAACCACACATGAAAACTTTAGTCTATAGTTTAAAAATTAGCATAACAGTTTTATAAAAGCTCTTGAGGATAACATAACAGCTTAAAGCGATCGAGCTAGCTATTTAAAATTATTAATTATAATCAGCTAAGTACCATTAGTGTCTTCCATAAACTTTATAGCCTATGATTGACTGAAAGTTAGTTTTAAAAATTTTCAGTTTTTACTTTTATGTGTCCTATATCTCAAAATTGGCACATTTTCGTCATTTTCGCATTATCTTACCACATAAAAATATCGGTATACAGACACAGTGTATATACAAGTAGTGTCTTTCAAAACATAAGCAATAAGCAATAATCGTATGTTGTAATTCTGAAATTCACTACAAAAATTTGACATTATTTATGCTTTACGAATATGTTCAAAAATAATATAAATAAAAGCCTACAAATGTATAGAGGTTCTTTTAAAATATCGTAGATCATGTATGTATTTATTAAGTTCCAATGCTACCAACGTGGTATAAAAATTTGCAAAAATATTTGCTTTTTACTAAAATTTTGGGAAGAGAAAATTTTGATTTTTAAAACTTTCGTTAGTTACATTAGTAACATTTGGTTAAATAATATATACTTTCATTCATAATTTTAAAATCAGTTGCACAAAAAGTACAATTCTTTTCAAAATGAAAAGTTTAACCTTTCCGAAACCTATCCGATGCACAGTATATATACTAGTAAGTAGTAGTGTCTTTCAAAACATGGCGCGCGAGACACTATCGCATCTGTTGATACAATTAATTTGTTGCTCATATACATAATTCGATCCTAGAGTAAATTTTCTTTACGATAATTTCTTCGTACTATCAAAAGAACAAAAAGTATAAAATCATTACTCTATAAATCGCGGCAAAATGAAAATTAAATATAAGAAAATAAAAAATTTTTATAAGAAATTCATGCTTTTGTTTTGTGTTTTCTTTTTTTAAAATTTTAATATATCGTGGGTATACGGTATGTAAATTGGCGGTCATTAAGAAATCA
This sequence comes from Diogma glabrata, assembly GCA_963693315.1. Taxonomy (NCBI): domain Eukaryota; kingdom Metazoa; phylum Arthropoda; class Insecta; order Diptera; family Cylindrotomidae; genus Diogma; species Diogma glabrata. The sequence goes on from OY856189.1 coordinate 21,510,210, forward strand.
CCCGAAGCTATAATACCGCCCTCGCAAATTATATACACCATCCATATCATTTTAATATTAAAATGAACGAAAAAATTTTCCAGAATTTTCAATTCACGAATTATGTTTACAAACTCTGTTTTTTTTGTTATGTTTTCTTATCTCTTTCTTTTTAAATAAGAAATATAAAGATCATGATTTTTATTATATTTATTTATAACAACACGGGTATTGAATGTAAAATTATATTTAAAATAATAATAATAATAATAAAAATAAAAAAAATACTACTACAAAAAAATAATTCAAAAAAAAATCGCGTTTCACGGTTTTATTTCTTAGTTGATTTTGTATTGAATTTTCGTAAACAAAAAAAAAATTATACATATAAAACGCGTACCTTATGTGAAAATGAATTATCAAAATTAGCGCAGATGGAAAGAATTTTTAATGTTGAGTGGAAAATGATCATGATGATGATGAAGGTGGAAAGAGATATTAAAAGTAACAGAAAAACTTTCATAACATGATTGGAATGTGATGAAATAATTAAAAATTTCAGATCTGACTGTGGAAAGGATTTGACTGGCGTTTTTTATTTAATTGATATTATTAAGGACATTTTTGTCAACTGATAAAAACCAGACTAATTCATATAATTTAATTATATAATTTAGTCCGGGTTTTAGTAATTACCCGAGCAGAAATTAGTTAGGGAATGCCTGAATACAGTCAGGGCCTGATCACGGTCAGATAGTGCAAGCCTTATTAGGGCAATCTGATGTGGGCCTGTTCCAGACCTGAATTGGAATACCCTTTTAGGGCAAACCTTATTTGGATACATCCGGCCCTGATTTGATTTTTCGTATCTGACCCCAAGTCGTATCTGACCCCAATCTGATCAGGGCCTGATACAAAATGCCTTACTATACGGTTTGCCCTATTTAATTTTATATGGAAAACTTGATCAGTGCCTGATCCGTTTATCCCAATTAGGGCCTGATTAAGCAAAAGCGTTACACTCATGAACAGGGCCCTATCAAACTAGGGCTAACCTGATCAGGGCCGTATTTGAGCCCTAAGAAATTTCTGCTCGGGTAGTTTTATTGGTAGTCTCCAATTTTTTAGTCTCCACAGTCCACATCATTAGACAACGCTGTTAATTGAAAAGTAAAGAGTTCATTTTCTGCAAGAAAAAATCATTTTATTGATAGATCAGAATCATCTTTACTGTTTCAAATAAATTCATTTTTTTGCTACAAAAGTGAAAGGAGCTTGCCATAGGATTTGCAGACTTGTCAACCAAATGTGCATACAAAATGAAATCTGGTTATTTTTGGCAGCTAAAGCTGCAATGATTAGTCGTAATCGGTACCTGGTTGGAAAAAGACAAATTGTAACCCATATTCCTCGCAAAAATGCCATAATTTAGCAAAGATAAACCAAACCTTGGGATCCAACCCAAGCAAGGTTTGCCAGACACTGACGTACGGCCAAGCACTGGTCCATTAATAGTAAATAGTACTTGGCTATTGTTATTGGGTCAGTACTAGAACCATTCATCGGCCGTTCTATGGTTAACAGAAAAGAGCAAGTATATAGTTACCTTTAAACGGCCAAGCATTGGCCCATGGAAGGTAAACAGTACTTGACAATTGTTATTGGGTCATTACCGGAACCATGAATCGACCCTTCAATAGTTTATAGAAAATAGCCAGTACACTTTACATTAAATGGCCAATGAATGGCCCGTTAATTGTTAACATTAATTGGCTATTGTTATTGTGCCAGTACTGCAGCCATGAATTTTCCGATCTATGTCATTTTTTTAAAATTTCCCCAGAGTATTATCCGTTTTAGAAATATATAATTTGAACAATTTCATATATATATAGATAAGTTATCGCTTCCCGGCTGAAGACTGTGATAATATTGAAAAGGTTAGTACACGTTTTAAATTTTTTTTTATTTCTATTTTATTTTAATTCTTTTGTAAATAATTTATTTAAATTTATATATGAAAATATTATTTTATATTTTTTTTAATGGCCGAGTACTGGCAGTCATGGTTGCCAGTAGTCGGCCATTGTTGCATTACTGGTCACAAGTAAAAGATCATTACTGAACCAGTTGTATGGGAAGTTTTGAATTTTCATTCGTCATTTTTATTTTATTTTAAATGTATTTAAGTATTTAATTGTATTTAATTTATTTAAATTTATATATGATAATATTTTATATTTTTTTAATTGTCCATTCATGGTTGCCAGTACTTTACCATGTTGGCCTAGTAACGGACCAATAATGATGACCATTACTACAATAATGGTCAATATTATTAGTCCGTTACTAGGCCAACTGTACAGCTTTGTATGGGCCATTGCTGTTGTTTTTTCTCTGGCCTTTGAATAGCAGCTATTTCTTGTCCGAAGTTATCATCCAGTAAAATTATGTTAATGGCCCAGTCGTGGTTGCCAATACTCACCCATTTCTGCATTACTGATTGCCAGTAATGGACCATCATTGGACCAGTTGTATAACCTTGTATGGGAAACGCCAAATTCACCAAGCATAATATCAAATCCTTTACAGTGTTTTCTCTTTAATTTTACTAAAAGATGTGCGTATATTAACAATTTTGTTTATCATAGTTCCACCGTCGTACTGAATGTTAGTATACGAACGCGAAACTTAGAGTTTCAGAAATCTTAAGATAAAAAATGTTGTTGCGAACGCTCAAAGTCTGAGACTATTAAAAAAAATGGGTTATCGAAATATGTATTCCAAGATTTAAATACAACAAAGTTTATCACAGTTTTGACGGACGCTTCCAATTTTAAAGGACGAAGATGTTAAGATCCTTTCAATAATGGTTAGATTTTTAAATAAAGAAAAAGGTATCAAAACTAAACTGTTATTGTAGTGTGAGATTATCATGATTTAAAAAAAAAGGGTAAGCGCAGGTGCACTGACAATAATTTATTTTTTGTGCATGCTAGAGCGTTGCTAAGCTAATCAGCTTCGAATATTCACGAAGGTCACTCGCAATAGCGGCATAATTAACATGGCAGCCGATTTTTGTAGAACGTTACACCCGTCTCCCATTGTGGTCGTGGTTTACTTCGCGGTCGTGCCCTCCCTCTGGAGTACTAACGTACATTTTTTTAATCATTCTAGGCTGTGAATCGGCTCGTAGAACATGCATAACAATGCAATGCTGTTAGAACTTATACAACCTATTATATAAGAACCTTCAAGAAGGTCTCTGATCTCGAGTTATATGGGTTCTGTACTCTCCATCGTCTGTCTTAAGTGGACTTAAAATGTAGCATAGAATCTTAAATACAGGTAAATGTGATTCGTCATTTTGTGTAAGGGACCACGTTTTTTACATGCATCACAACCGGTCTAATTAATGTCTCATACAACTTGAGATCCCGAGCAGAAATTAGTTAGGGAAAGCCTGAATACAGTCAGGGCGTGATCAGGGTCAGATAGGGCAAGCCCTATTAGGGCAATCTGATGTGGGCCTCTTCCGGACCTGAATTAGAATACCCTTTTAGGGCTAACCTTATTTGGATATATCCGGCCCTGATCCGATTTTTCGTATCTGACCCCTAGTTGGGCAATCTGATCAGGGCCTGATATAAAATGCCTTACTAGGGTTTGCCCAATTTAATATTATATGGAAACTTGATCAGTGCCTGATCCGTTTCTCCCAATCAGGGCCTGATTGGGCAATAGCGTTACACTCATGATCAGGGCCCTATCAAACTAGGGCTAACCTGATCAGGGCCGTATTTGAGCCCTAAGAAATTTCTGCTCGGGATGGTTCGATTACCTGCAACGATTTGAGCTTTTATATCTGTAAGCATGCTGTGTTTGAGTCAAGCATTGGTCCCAAATATTTAAAATAAAATATTTAAAAGATTCAAATGCCAATTTGTCCATCGCAGCACATCAAATCTTTCTTCTCAGCCTCTTTTGAAACATTCATATGTTTGGTTTTATTGTAGTTAATTTGCAAACCAATTTTTCTAGCACCACTCTTAAGTGACTTGAAAGTCTCACTCATAACAGGTTCACTACCGCCGTGGATGACAACATCATCAGCGTAAGCGATCATCTGTACTGACTTTATTGACAATATATTGTTGTTAGTCGGTAGATTCTTTTGACGGCACACATAATCTAAAGCTAAATTAAAGAGTATAGGAGAGATAGAATCACCTTGTCTTAAACAGCCTGATTCCAAATTTAACTACTCTTTAAAATCTACAGATTCTACTTTTTAGAATTTAGAGTATTTAAATATAAGATATTTAAAATACAAAAATAACTTCTATACAAGACCTCCAAAAGCGAGTTACCAGAAAATACTCCATTTAAGTTTTTAAATAGCCGTTACAAATTTAAAATATAAATGCTGTTTTGGTCATAAATAAACTGAAAATAAATTAGGTCCGACTAATTCTAGTTTATATATAGAATATTTAGGTTCTAAGTATTTTGATACTTGTTAGTCAAAAAAAGCTGTAATATTAGATGTTCACTCAATGATTTCTGATTTAAAACTGAAATATTTTATTATTAAACACTTTCAACTAATTTTTCAGTAACTTCCCATTATGTGATTAGTCCCAAATTTTAAAGAAAAGTTTGTTGAAGCAGTCAGTAAGTGTTACTAAAAGTTTTAAAGCAAAAAACTTTATAAAACTGAAAAAAAATCAAATTTTTCTCCATTCTATAAAAGCTTCAACAATTGCACCCAAATATTCATAATCTGGTTGACCTATTTTGAGCGTAGGTAATTTTGGTTATACCGTGTATATCATTATAATCGAGGACATCATAAACGATTATGTCATTTTTATTTGGATAAAAGGCTTACATAATAAAAAAGTCAGACAAGTACGAATAAAATTCGTCGAAGAGTGCCGTGAATGTAAAATATCACGATATAAAAAACTGTGAAGTCTTTATATTTTAAAGTATTTATGTTGTAAATATTGCCAGACCATAGATGCATAACAAAATAAAAGTTTAATTGTAAATGCCAATAATAAATTACAATCACATCTACATTGTTCAAAAATGACACAAAAAATGTTACTTCAGATTAAATCTTATCCATAGCTGTTTATGGTAACTCAAGAAAGATTCAATTACACCAGCTTGTTTACATTGGATGTTTTTTCTGTCAATCATCGTCGAAATTTAGGGGGTGGAGGGGCTACACACTAATTATATTTGTTTTACTACCACTAATTATATTTGTTTTTTAACACAAAAACTGTGCATTGCAAAATTTAAAAAAAAATTGTAACGTTTCGTAAATTAGATGCTCTTTGATATGACACCACACTAATTTGGGTTTAAAAGAGTATTTTTCTATCCTCTCCACACCCATCCTCTAAACCAGCGGTGCCCAAACTGCGGCCATCTGGCCGCATGCGGCCAGTTTTATGATATGGTGCGGCCAGTAAAAATATTATAAAAATAGCAAATACCACAATAATAATAAGTTCCGTTTAAAAAAGTACAATATTTTGGTACGTACTAAATTCAAACTTAAATATTCCTTACAAATTCCTATAGAAATAGACTGACATTAATTTGAAAAACGAACTAAGAATTAGTAATACTACACAAGAATTTAATGTTCGCGACTTAATTTAAATAAAAAATCTGATAGTCCCTAGGCCTTCACCTACATAATTTTGCGATTACCACATATTTTATACTTCGTGATGCGCCTGTCCTTGACGAGCCCGAAAACATTTGTTTTGCGATTTTTTTCAAATCGGCCACTTTTGCTTTCGGAAAGCTCCGAAAAATGCCGATTACCCGGGATCTTGTAAATTTTTGTTTTTTTTAACTATGGGGGTTGGAAATTTGATTTAGAACACAAGGGTAACCTTGTCCGACAAAAATTTGTCTGCTATTGTCTAGTCCGACAACCCAAACATCCAAAATGTCAGTTGTCGGACTCGACAATAGCAAACACATTCTGGTCGGACAAGCTTACCCTCGTATTCTAAAACAAATTTCCAACCTCCACAGTTTAAAAAAATAAATGTGGTAGCAAATTTACAAGATCGCGGGCAATCGGCATTTTTTGGAGCTTGCCGAACGCAAAAGCGGCCGATTTGAGAAAAATCGCAGAACAAATGTTTTCAGGCTCGTCAAGGACAGGCGCATCACGAAGTATAAAATATGTGGTAATCACAAAATTATGTAGGTGAAGGCCCAGGGACTATTAACATAATTTATACTGTTTATTTATTTTTTTTTCCGTGCGGCCAGTTATTTTTGTTCTTGTAAATTTTTGGCCATCTCTTCCATGATTTCTGGGCACCCCTGCTCTAAACACACATAAACTTTCTAACTTGGTGAATTTTTTCAAATTTTTCTGTGAAGCAGCTTCGGAACGTAGGAGGGAGGGAACGGTCGCACTTTTTTGGCAATAACTCAAAAACTGTGTACCGCAAATTTCGAAAAAAAGCAATGTTTTCCAAATTAGGTGCTTTTTCAAGTGACACCCCACTCGCTTGGGTCAAAAGTTTTGTTTTACGGCCCGTCCCCTAAAGACACAGAAATATAATTATTTGAGACTTCGCTATAATTTTCATAATTTTCACAATTTTCGCTATTATTTCCATAATTTACCCAACTTCCTAATTCTGTGAGTTTTTTCAAATTTTTCTGTCAATCAGTGTCGAAACGTAGGTTGGGGGGGCAGTCTGCAAGTCGTACTTTTTTGACAATAACTCTAAAACTGTGCATCGCAAAATTCTAAAAAAATTGCAATGTTTTCTAAATTGGGTGCGCTTTCAAATCGCTTGGGTCAAAAAAGGTTTTTCTTTACCCCCTCCACCCCATCCTCTAAACACACAGAAATATAATTATTTGAAAATTCGGTTTGATTTTCGTTCAAAATTTACTAAAGCTTAGTAGAACGTTATGAAAGTCGCACTTTTTTGACAATAACTCAAAAACTGTGCACTGCTAAATTCTAAAAACAATTGCAATGTTTCTTAAATTAGGTGCTCTTTCAAATGACACCCCACTCTCTTGGGTCAAAAACGTATTTTTTATCCTCCCGGCCCTCGTCCCTAAAGACAGAAATATAATTATTTGAGGCTTCGCTATAATTTTCTTTCAAAATTTACCAAACTTCCTAACTCTGTGAATTTTTACAAAATTTTCTCTCAATCAGTGTCGAAACGTAGGGGGGGGGGGGGCGGTATGAAAGTCACACTTTTTTGACAATAACTCAAGAACTGTGCACAGCAAAATTCTAAAAAAATTGCAATGTTTCTTAGATTAGATCTGGTAGGTTCGGAGTTAATCGAAGTAATAAAACATGAAGAAAACGTCATTATTCAAAATTATGCAAAAAATTGTGAGGTGTAAAATTCCAAAATAAATTTTTAAGGAATACTGAGGACTCCATCCTTTAATATGATACCCTACTTGAATCTATAAAAAAAATGTGTTTTCTTAAATCCTCACATCGAACCCCTGTAATCCAAACCAAAACAACATTAGTTTTATTTTTTTCCGTCATCTTATGTGGACAGATTAGTTTTATACGCACCTCAAATTTCAGGCTCATAGCATTTATAGTTTATGAGATACTCGATATAATGTGAAAAACTCATTTTACTCTCACTAATAAGGTTCGTTATAAAAAGGGGAACCCTAATAAAGAAAATAAAAATAAATCAAAATATGAGTTTTTGTTGGGGTTCAAAGGTTTTATAGACCTTTTTCTTAAACTTGAAATCGTTATATTGGTGTATGTATTTGACAGATTACATACAGCCATGATAATTGAAAATCAGTTATTCTGTATTAAAATTTATTGCAAAAATAATAATAAAGCAGCTATAGTACAAATACAACAAAAAACAATCTTGATTTGAAAGAAATAGCAATTATTTAAAGTTTTCGAAATACCAATCATACAAATCAGCTGATCACAACTATCAAGTTTTTTTTCGCGAAAAGGTCTATTTCAATCACCATTCGTTTTAATAATAATAGTTATTTATATCATTTAATATACTATGCCTGAATTGTAAACAGGGAATGGTGTTTACTATGCTTGAATTGTAAACAGGGAAAGGTACAGTTACGGAGAACCCTCGTTCGTGCGTTTACTTGTCGAACGACATTTTCGGTATCCTTATACCCCAATGTAGTGGCAAAGATGCCGTTGCGGCTAAAGTTGTGGTGAAGATCGAGGGTGTTGATATTGACGTAGTCGTCGTTTACTTGTATCTAAGTTACGATGGAACCATTCCAACCCAAGATCTCGCTGTTAAGGTTGTAGAATTTTGCAATAACAAGAACCTGTCCTTGATCCTGGGGTGCGATGCAAATGCGCATCATGGAATTTGGGGCACTGCAGATAACAATAGACGTGGAAGAGACCTGGTAAAGATTCTTCATGGTACAGATCTTGAAATTCTGAATAAGGGGAATGCTCCCACTTTTTTAAATGCAATTAGGGATGAAGTAATTGACATCACCCTCCCTAACCTAGTTTTGGCGGGAAGGGTTCAAAATTGGAGAGTATCGCAAGATATTCTCACTTCAGACCACAATTGCATAAATTTTGAATTTATGGCCGACACGTTGGTAAAAGAAAGTTTAAGAAATCTTAAATCAACTGATTGGGATATGTACAGAATACTTAATAGTCAAATGTTTCTGGACGTTGATCCATCGATCAACTGCATACAATACATTGATAATATTACGTATCGGATTCAGGAGTGTATGGTCAAGGCTTTTAAATAATCTTGTCCACTCAGAGCGTTCCATCATGAAGGAAACTCACCCTGGTGGAACAGAAAACTGAAAAAGCTGAGATCTACAGTCAGCAAACTTTTAAGGAAAGCCAAGCGGACAAATAATACCGATGACTAGATCGCTTATCGTATTAGTTAAAGGAAATATAAATACAGCATCCGGGGTTCTGGAGACAGTGCTTGGAAGAAGCTTTGTGAATCAATTGAGAGCTATCCTGTGGCAGCAAGACTTCATAGAGCACTCTCAAAAGAACCTAAATAACAGCCATTGTGTCATTGCAGAATATCTACAAGGCATGTCTGGCATATGGCTATGTCTCAGAAGCGTGGCGAAAAGCTAGAGTTGTTTTCATACCCAAACCAGGTAAAACCAACTATAGTGAAGCCAAGTCATTTCGACCAATAAGTCTCAACTCCTTTGTCCTCAAAATTTTGGAAAGACTGGTTGACCGTTATATAAGGAACACCACTTTACTACAGCTTCCACTAACTAACAATCAGCATGCATAAATCGGTAGAAACTGCTGAGCATCATTTGGTGACTAAAATTGAACGAGCACTTGATGCCAAAGAATTCGCTTTGGGTGTATTTTAAGATATGGAAGGCTCTTTTAGGTAGATTTCATATAAAAATCTACCTATTGCAATGGGCTTCATCTCGGAATTTCGGAAAAATGTAAATGTAATTAGCATTATACCTAATGCATGCCATTCAATTACAACAACAACTTCCATAAAAATGTCCCATAGAAAATAACAAATGGGTTTTTGTATATAGTTGCAAGTTTCCTTTTTGATTTTACATTTAATGTAAAATCAAAAAGGAAACTTGCAACTATATACAAAAACCAATTTCTTATACTATAGTGATTTTACCGCACTCCAAAACCAAAAATTAAATTTTAATCCCATAGAAATATTAAATAAATTTTCTTTTGTTTTTATTTTTTGAGTTTTTTATTTTTTTCGCAAAATTTAAAAAAAAATTAAAACAAAGCTGAGCCATTATTGTTTTAAATTAAGGAATATTTTCTTCGAAGATTGGGAAAAATTGTAGATATTAGAATTATTTGAGGTGCAAAAGTTGTTTGACAATTTTAGATTATAAATTATGTGTGGTGGTGTTGTAGGTGTGACGTTGTGAGAACGTTTTTTGCTCTTTGGTGGATTTAATATGTTATTAAAAGTAGTTTTACCAAATTAAATAAAACTGTTCCGAAATCGCATTGATAAAGTTGTTTCCGTTAATGTATTTAATTTGGTTTGATAAATTTTTAATATTATTCTGGACATGGACTATTCTACTTAAATTTTTTATTCAAACTAATCTGACACATCCAATTCTATTTGTACACAAAGCTGTCTGGTTCCGAAATCTACCTATTTCTAGCAGATATACGTGCCGCTTGGAATTTTTCATAATTCCACCTTCGAATCAATCAACTGCGGCATCACTATATCGAATTAGTAGCACGATCTCAAATTGGATTGCGTCTATGTTGAGCTGCCGCATTGCTTTTGTTGAAATGGGCAATAAACTGTTTCAGTCTCAGTTAAACGAGGCTGTTTTCAGGGAGGCGTTCTCTTACCTATTCTGTTTACTTTGGTAGTTGATAGTCTTCTCCAAAGAGTGAATCAATCAGGATCCTATTCTCAGGGTTACGTTTATGATATTGTCATACTGGCAATTGGCAAAGACCTTCCTTCCACTCTGGTGGATCTGATGCAAAATTCACTAAAACTGGTTGACGATTGGTGAGGGGAGCAAGAACTATCGGTCCACCCATCCAAATCATAGGTGATCTTATTTACCAATAAGAAAAAAGTGCCTGCAACACAAAGTCTGTCTCTTTTTAGTATGCAGTTAAGCTATTCAGATGAGGTTAAGTTTTTAGGCATAATTCTCGACAAAAGCTTAAATTGGAATACCCATTTAACAAAAAAGATTGATAAGGCTGTTATTTCTTTCTGGCAATGCCGCCGATCCTTTGGACGTTATTGGGGTCTTAATCTCAAAATCATATTATGGATATACACAGCAATAATCAGACCAACACTTGTCTTTGCATGTGTTGTCTGGTAGCCAAAGACGGAGGAACAATACGTTTATGCTAGGTTAAATAAAATACAGAGAATGGCATGTGTAGGTATTAGTGGCTCAATGCGTACCACACCAACACTGTCGTTTTAAACCATGTTGGGTCTGGCTCCTTTACATCTCCATGTGAAGTACATGGCCAAAAGTGCTATCTACAAACTACATGTGACAGGAACGTGGGTAAACAGAGGAAAAAATATGCGGTCATGGTCACATACTACACAGATTACGGATAGATTGTCCCAAAATAGATATGCATAGTGAATGACGACCAAAGTATATAACTTTGAAAAGCTCGCTGAACTGATCATCTCTTCTAGAGAGGAATGTGAGGAATCTTGGCCCAACTGGTACTCCAGCGAGATCTACGTTTTCTATACGGATAGCTCACAGTTGAATGGAAATGCAGGAGCTGGGGTGGAATGTGGAAATAAGTAGCAATAAATTTTCGCCTGGTCGGTTCGTAGCTTCAAGCGGAGGTGTATGCAATCAATGATTGCACGCACTTAATAACTCGCTTGCGTCTGCAGTGGAAATAAATTTACATCTGTTCGGATAGTCAACCAGCTATTAAAGCAGTGGTAAACCCCTGTAGTCGCGCAACTCAACAATATCACTTTGCGGTGGGTTCCATTAAATAGTGGCATTTCGGGCAACGTAAAAGCGTATGAAAAGGCGAGAGCGGTTCTGGAATTTTCTGACTCAGAACCAGTCTTAGGGTTATCCAAAAAGTCTGCCTTGTTATTATTAAAGAATGATGCGGACCTCAAGATGAATGCTTTGTGGGATGCGTCACCGTCAACAAGCAGACAAAATAAGATGTTTTTTAGCATTTCGGGTTAAAATTTTAAATTTCTTTTAAGCCTGAATAGAATAACTCTCAGCGCTGTGGTCGGCGTCCTAACAGGACACGGACATCTAAATAAATATCTCTATACCATAGGACTTATAGAAAGTCCTCTCTGTGACTGTTGTCTTGAAGAGGAGGAAGACTCTGAGCACTTCTTGTGTGCATGACAGGCCTTCTCTAGTATCAGATCTAGGACTTTTGTGAGGTCAAACTCAGACACGGCACTATGGACCGTAGAGTTTGCGTGCCAGGACAAGTTTTCGCCTTCCGCAACCTGTTCATCCCTTTCTAATCTTATCTAATCATCTACATCAGTTAATAGAATGCGCTGCAGCAAGTCGAAAGAAAATTTGTATTGTATTTCTCAAAACCGTATGAATATTACGGCAAGTAAATATTTTATAAGAACTTAATAGATTTTAAAAGAAAATTGTGCGTTAGGTAAGTTATTTAATTACTGGTTTTACTTGAGATGTATTTAGGTACTGTACTTTTAAAGTGATTAGCTTACTTTTAGGTAAAATAAAATTAAAAAAAGTGACTCTAAAATTGTATATGATTAAAAATCAAAATCCCCTTTATATAAGCCTTATAGCGAGCGCCATTTAGAAATTAAAACTCAATATAAAAAAAGTTCAAACAATGTTTAATGGTATCTGGAAAAATAAAATTCCATATAAAAAAATTAAAAAAATTTAATCAAAAACACTAATACAATTTTTTGCATAAGGCAATGTTCATTGTTTTAATATGGCGTCAATGAATCAGGCTATGAAGAATACAGGAGGTTTTTAAAAACTATAAAATGAAAAAAATTGAAACAAAATATTTTAAAAAACACACTTTTATTGAAAACGAACTAAAAACTTGAAAAAAATTTTAAAATTGAACCATCAGTCCTTATTTTGCAATTAAACATTGAAGGCATTAGCAATTCATTAGCAAAAACTGAATACTTAGAATGAGTATTAAAATATTTCGACATCGACGTTGTAATTCTGCAGGAAACGCATGCAGCAGATGAAGTGCAACTAACCTCTAGAGGAAACATTGTTGGTTATATAAACTAGTTAGTGCTATTTACTATCAAGCATATGAATCTGTCACGCATAGTAAGGAAGAAATCATGAACTGCACATATGCACTTACACAGACGGACAACGATATACATCTTAATATTGTTGTTATATCTTACAAAAAGATTGTGAACGTATATACAAGCCCCCAAATACAACGTGGCCAGCTGCTACTGTTCCATTATTTCACCACCCAGCAATATACGCCGGTGACTTCAATAGCCATCACAATCAGTTGTCTTACTCAAATAACTGGGTGGGTAAAGGGTAACAACATGTACCTGGTATATGATGTGAAAGACTTGAAAATATTTAGATCCGCTAGATGTCAAATTGATTACAATCCCGACCTCTGTTTTTCCACAAAAAACGAACAACGTCACCCTATTCCAATATATAGGGATGTCTTACAAGGTTTTCCACTCTCTCAACATTTTTTTTTAAAGGCGTTCATGCTCCATGTAGGAGCGTTGCCAGGCTAATCAGCTTTGAATATTCACCACGGTCATTCGCAGCAGCGACTACCTGGGGTAGTAACGTAAATTTTCTAATCATTCCAGACTGTGAATCAGCTCGTAAAACATGCCCAAACCAAGCAATCCTATTAGAACGGATACAACCTATTACATCAGGACCCTCAAGAAGGTCTCTGATCTCTAAGTTCTATACTCTCCATCGTCTGTCTGGACCAAAAATGTAGCGTAGGATCTTCCGCTCACATACAGCTAAATGCGATTCGGCATTTTGTGTAAGGGTCCACGTTGGTGACCCATACATCACAACCGGTCTAATCAATGTCTTGTATAACTTGCGCTTGGTGTTAGTTAATACATACGGTGATCCAAGGAGGTTTAATTGAGTAAAAAGTTCGATTACCTGCAGTGATTCGAGCTTTTATATCTGTAAGTATGCTGTTGTTTGAGTCAAGCATTGATCCCAAATATTTAAAAGATTCAACTCCCTCAATTCGTTCATCGCCACACATCAAATCTTTCTTCTCAGCCTCCCTTGAAACATTCATATGTTTGGTTTTATTGTAGTCAATTTGCACAGCAATTTTCCTAGCACCACTCTCAAGCGACTTTAAAGACTCATGACAGCTTCACTTCGGCCGAGAATGACAACATCATCAGCGTAAGCAATCATCTATACTGAGTTTATTGACAAGATATTGTTATTAGTCGGTAGTTTCTTTTGACGGCATACATATTTTACGGCTAGATTAAAAAGTATAGGAGAGATAGCATCACCTTGTCTTAAACCGGAGTCGACTTTAAAAAACTTTGATATTTCGTTCTCTACTCGTACACAGTATTGAGAGTTTTGTACTGTCATTTTGCATAGTGATACCAGTTTACCAGGAATTCCCATTGACACCAGAGCAGACTATAGAGTCTCTCATTCGAGAGAGTCATAGGCCTGCCTGAAATCAATGAAAAGTTGGTGCACAGGTATGTTGCTCCGCCGGAAACCCCACTGATTTCTCCAACAGTTGTTCATCAAAAGGATTGATTTTGGATAGGAAAAGATCTTATATGCTGTGCAGAGGAGAGTGATTCCTTTGTAGTTTGCACATTGTTAGCGATTACCCTTTTTATGGATTGGTATCAGCATTGTTGTGTTCCAGTTCTGTGGCATGGTTTCAGTTCTCCAGATCATTTGAACAAGTTCAAACAATCTTAAGGATAGAGTTTCGCCACCATGTACAATCATTTCGGATGTTATATAGTCGATACCAGGTGCTTTATTGCGTTTTAATTTGGCAGCGCCGCTTCGAATTCCGTCGCCCGACTTTTTGCTGGTCACTTAAGTTGAGAAGATTTTCAAAATAAACGGCCCAAGTATCTAAAATATTTTTAAGGTCTACTTGTAGCTCCCCATCTTCGTTTTGAATAGCAGATGATCTAGTTTGAGGGCCTTTGTTTAAGGTTTTAACCTGTTGAAGCTCTTCTTATTTCCTTAGTTCCTTATTGAAGCTCTCAATCTCCTCACACTATCTCTTCCACCATTCTCTCTTCGTTCGTCTACATAGCTTTGTAACGGCTTGCCTTGCCAGTTTATAGTTCTCCTTCATGGACCTGGCTTTGCGTCCTTGTAGACACTTCAGACAGCAATCTCTTTTGTATTGAATAGCGTCAAGACATGCTTGATCCATCCATGGCTTCTAGGAGTGGTTCTATGGCCGTCCAAGTATTCCCTCAGCAGCGCTTAAAACAGCATCTTTGAGCCAATACAATGACTTATCGACATCTCCATTAATGGTTTCTGATTTCTCCAAGGTTTCGGCAATATGGATTTGATATCTCTCATCTGTTTCAGCATTTTTTATTGATCACTTCCAATGTATGCTCCAATGTGATCACTTCCAATGTATGCACCTCTAAAGGATCGCACATCCCGAACGCTCGAAAAGAAACGTGCTGTAACTAGAACGTGATCAATTTGATTTCGAGTGTTTCCATTCAGTGAGACCCAAGTCTGCTTATGAATCGATCGATGCTGAAATAACGTACTGGCAATTCTCAAATTATTTGATAATGCAAACTCAGTCATTCCAACCCACCAACAATCATAATGAAGTCACGTTTTGGTGTTTGTTTCATAACCTCTTCCAGTGCTATGTAGAAATTATCCTTCTCGTCGACGGTCTTAGCTTCAGTAGGTGCATGCACGACAATAAGAGAAATATTGTTATATGTACCAAATCGATAACTTTAAAGTAATTTTTTTTAATTTTCGCTCTGTTATTTTTATTCAAACTTTACAAAAAGCAAATATATTTATTTGTTTACAAGTTTTACAGGTTTTCTATACTATTTAACAGTTCTAATTAATATTAGAACCACTAAATTATCAAACATATTTGGTAGCATATTTGACGTAGTGCAATATGCTTTTTCACAAACATCAAATAAAAAAAAATTACTTGACTAAAACTTGGATAGAAAATATTTGTCCAACATATATGATAGTCTAATATGCGCCTCTTTGAGGTGTATTATTCAAACAAAGAAAAATTATTTGCAAACAATTTCACCGTGATTGGGACAACTACACGTTAAGATTTTCCTGACAACAGCACGAAGTTTATTTAAAATATAAAGTGTTATATCTAATATAAGTTGAATAAAGTTAATAACTATTTCCATGGAAAAAATTTTCTTTGAACTTATATCATGAATTTTTCATTTTAGAATTGAAGTATTTGAGATTAGTTGAACTTTATTTTATTTTCACATAATTATTGTTTCAACTACATCGTTCTATAACTGTACAGTTGTTGAAACAATTTCGTAGTTCAATTCGTCATATCTTCCTTATCGCACGCACGGTGAGGTTAAGCCAACTGCATTTCGATTGGAAATAGAACATGTTTTTTTAGTGCATGGTTTTACTGATAAAAATCGTTTGTTAATGTTTGATTATAAATTATATGTGGTAATATTGTAAATGTGTTTGAATGTAGATCAAGTAGTTTTTTTCAAAAATTAGTCTGATTATTTTTTTTGTAATTAATATTTTTATTTAAATAATCTGGTAAATCCGATTCCACTTGTGAACAAAACTGTCTAGTCCCGAAATCTACCTAGGTCTAGCGGTATTCTGCCGTTTGAACTTTTATGCAATTACTTTCGTCACTATCTATTAAAGTAATTTGTATAGGCTAGTATTTGTATAGATTTCATATAAAAATTTAGTTTTTTATTTAAGCTAATTGAAAACTTCTTTTTCGTCACCAGTGATAAAAAAAGTGCAAGTGGTCGAATGTCCGTTAGAAATAGGTAGATTTCGGGATCAGACAGTTTTGTGTACAAGTAAAATCTGATGTATTACATTAGGTTTTACTTGTACACAGAACTGTATGATCCCGAAATCTACCTATTTCTAACGGACATTCGACCACTTAGGCTTTTTTTATCATTGGTGACGAAAAAGAAGTTTTCGATGCAATGAACAAAAGTCGAAAGCAGATTTTTAAGTTGGGTAGTAGAAAAAATATTTTATATATACATATGTATTATATTTCCCTTTTGCTAAATTCATCACTATTGGAGATACTGGAGTTGGTGTACCCTGATACTTCAGTTTTACGACAAGAGTTTTCAACCTGTTCTTGATTTAATATTGGGATTGGGGTAAAATTGGTGGTCAATGACAGTTGGTGGTGAATTGGATAAATTAAAAAACACCAAATTAATTTTCGAATATTGTCCATTTATGTAAACATTTTATATTTTGTTTAATTAATTTTCCTATGATAGGAGATGAAAAGCCTATTTTGAAGCAGTCTTAATCCCCTATGAAAATTGTGTTTTTTCCTCTAGTGTAAAAGTATATAAAAACTGTAGTTATGGTATTTTCATATAATTTTACAAAGTTTTTAAAACAAAGCAACCCTAAAACAATAGAATATGCATTTTGTATGTTATTTTGTCGACTTTTATTTAATAATTTATAATAAATATTGTTTATATATTTAATATCATAGAAAAATTTTATTTCCTACGCGAGATAAAAACATTTTACGATCGTGAAATTGCCCCACTCGATGCTAACGCGTCCCGTAAACAAATTTTCACTCACAAAAAAGCAGCGTTTTCATCTCTCGTAGCAAAATGAACTATTTTCTTTATATTGCATATGATTGATGATTTTTTTCTTTAAATTTTTTGATTTATTCGAACGCGTAACGTTCGTGTATTTTTCTCCCATAAGATTGTCCAAACCGGGATTACCAAGCCGGTATTCGCTTAAATGAAATCCGGCATTATCGTTCTTTCATTGTTTGTTCTAATAAAGTCCAGCTCTACAAAGTTTTTCAACAAGGAGCAAATTTTGCTGATTTAAAAGTCATTCAATCGTCTATGTATGGAACGTATAGGAAGGTGCCTGTTTTAGATTAGATTTGTTGATAACTCCGAGCTAAGTGCTTAGCTTGATTCACGTCAGCACCCAAGAAGTATGAGTGGACCGCCAATCTACCGTAAATATCACTTCAATATACTGTAAATATAATTCCCCATTTAGAGAAATCCAAAATATCATTTGCGTAATACTATCGGCGAACAAAATTTTCAGAACTGTTCCACTTATTTTTCTATTTTTCCATTTTTCCGAATTCTTTCTTATTAAAAAATATATCAATCGTCATTTAAAACAATTAGTATAAATATGTAAATATCTCTGTTCTTGTTATTTGAACCTACTTCTCTCCAGTTGACATGGTACCATTAGATATTCAAAGAGTTAACAAAAGAAATTTTTTTAATTTAGTGTGCTAAGCATTCCAATAGGTAATTAGTAAAAACCGTTATTTGGTTCAATCAGAAACATTAAAAAATTTATATCGGGATTTCAATAAAAATCGAATACAGTTTTTGGTGTTGTGTCGAATCGAAAAAAATCGTTATGATTCGTCAACCCCTATACCAATGAAAGTCTCGACCACTTTAATATTTTGAAGAAAAAAAATATCTTAATTACATAACATTGATTACAATCATCATCACGATCATCGTTAAATTATAAAAAATAAAATCGCAAAAAAACCCACAAAAACCACACATTCAAATCTTATATTTAAAAATATTTTAAATTTTGTACAGGAATTGATTGAATATCGGAATTTCAATCAAAATTCAAGATTGCTACTTTAATTTAATTTTGATTACTGTGGTAAAGAATAATATCTTATTTTTCGTTTTCTTCTTCTTATATTTTTTCAATTATTTTTTAATTAGATTTTAATTGAATTGGAATATGACCTACGAGTTTTTTTTGGTTTTGGTTAAATTATTGAAGAATACGAGGTCGAAAAAAATAATATTTTATGTACGAAAGTAAACTGAGAAACTATTTGTTTCTTAAAATATTTTGTATCCAATCACGTTATCGACTTGTCAACTATATCTCGTACATTTGAATTAAATAGATTTTAATTGATTTAATAAGAATTGAGAAGAGTGTGATATATTGGAAAAGAATATTTTAAGTTATTATTTAAGAAAAGAGGTCACCTTCAAAAAATTGTTCAATTAATTTATTGTTTTTTTAATTTGTTTCTGAATCAATTAAAATTTAAATAACAAAATTAAACAAAAATCGGACTTACCACATTCAACAATTTTAAAGACATCAGATAATTCCAATGGTTCTAGATTTTCAGTTCGTCGTTGAAGACAAAATATTTGTTCAATTTGTATATGTCGTAAACTTTTCACATGCTGGATCATTGTTAGTATATTCACTGTTTTATAATTACACAATTGACACCATAACATATTATTCGCGGTTTGTATTTGTAACGGTGTATCACAATCCATATCATCATTTATTTCAGTTTTAATCGTATGACTCAAATCACCCTGATGATGAGAATTCGGCGATGTCATCGAATTTCGTCGATTTGGTGATATTATTTGAGTTTGATTTAACATAAAATTTAAATGATTGAAAATTATTTTCATATTTTCGTGACGTATGTTCTGAGCATGAATATTTAATTTTTGTATCGAATTTGTGTAATAATCACAACAATTACATTTTAATTGAATTGTGTTATTATTGTTATATTTTAATTTATATTCATTTTTAACACCACCCTCTTTGATATGATTTATGTAGTTTAATTTTTGAATATGCTTATCGGTTTTTGAGTGGAGTTGAAAGTTGGCTTTTAAATTTGTTTTGTAATTACACAATCGACATATATAGTTACTATTTATAATTATCATTATATCACTATTATTACAACGTGATCGATCTATAACAATATGATTATTTAATTCTTCGATCGAGTTTGTGTTAAAATTTGAACAGACCAAACATGTGAATAATGTTCTTGGTTTTGGATCCGGGTCAATTGGTGGTTCAAACGAATCTGGATTTAATCCAAGATCGGGTTCATTATTTATGGCACCTGGTAGTACAATACTACCACTTCCTGAATTCACAACATTACCACAGTTACTTGAATTCGGACTTTGTATTTGTATTGGTTGAACCATGGTTTGTCGTCCCGATGTTACCGATGATGGTGAGGATTGTGTTATTTGTGATTGTCCAACTATTTGTTGATTATCAATTTGATTTGTTGTTGCTTGATTCTGATGTTGCAACATTTGAATTAATAACGCTTGACTATATGCTAAATCAGCTAGTGCAGCTTCGGGAAGAAAATTTTGAATGTTTTGTAAATTTTGTAAGTTTTGAAGATTCGCTAAGGTTGGTGTTGTTAATGCGGATCCGGTTTGTGCTTGTGGACCTAACTGTCCTAAGTTTTGTGATTGTTGTAAAAAACTTAATGCTTGTAAATGTTTAATGTTATTTTGTAGAACCGCCATGTTATGGGTATGTTTCTCACTTGTCATATGTATTCGAAGGTTACGGGCAACACTTGTTTCGTATGAGCAGACATCACAACGAAAACTTGGTTTTGGTTTTTGTTGCTGATGTTGTTGCTGCTGTTGTTGCTGTTGTTGTTGCACCTGTTGAACCTGTTGTTGTTGTAATTGTTGTTGAATTTGTTGTTGCTGCTGCTGTTGTTGTACTTGTTGCTGTTGTTGTACAACCGATGGATTTGGCAAATTAGCTAATATATTTATTTTTGGACTTTCTCGTATCGTTTGTTCGTTTTGTGTAACCGTTGTATTTGTTATACTTTGTTGTGTGTTATTCAATTCTTGCATATTATTCAAATGTTTATCACTTTGCATATGAATTGATAAGTTACCTTTTGTTGTTGTTGAATAATTACATATTTCACAGCGATATGGCTTATAACCGCATGTATACGATTCACCACGTGCTAATCTTGGATGTTGTTGGCCAGCCAAACAATAACCACAAGCACTCTCACCATCCGGATGTTTTTCACGCATATGAATTTCTAATGTTTCTTGATATTTATAATGCCAATTGCATTGGGGACATTTTAGTGTTTTACATGAATTACGGGTTGAAATTTGTACACCACTATTCAAACGAGCCGAGTTTAAAATCATTTCACATCTAAAGATTCGAAAAAAGAAATAATACAAAATTTAAAATACACATAGACTTGTTAAAACAAAAATTGTTACCTTGGACAATCAATTCCAATCGGTCTTCCATTGATATGTTCCGGACATGCACCTATTGTAAAACTAGGTGCAATTACTGATGATGATTGTTGTTGTTGCTGTGATGTTGATGATGTACCCGATATAGCCGATGATGGTGTTATCGATTGACTTGGAGACATATTTAAATTACAATTATTTGATGGTGATGTTATATTTAAAAAACTATTTGGCGATTTCGTTGGTGTTATTGGCGATTTTAAATTTACATTTATATTTAATATTTCACAATTTTTACAATCATATTGTCCTTTAAAACCAACATGATCGGAACATTGTAACGTTTCACGATTAGTATGAGATTCACGTTGATGATGTTGTTGCTGTAAAAATTCATTTAACATCTTCGAATTTTGTGTACTACCAATAACGCCATCTAGTGTTAAATTGCTTAAATTCATAACAGATGACTGACTTGTAATCGGTGACGTATGTTGTTGTACTAATGAATTTGATACCATCGTTGTTGTTGTTGACGAAGAAACCGATGAAACAATATCAGTTTTACTACATTCCATCATTTGTTGACATTGTTTTTGTATATCTAATGGTTCTAAAAATGATATTTGAGGTTTTTCATCAATATTTCTTTGTATGATGGCACTCGAATATTCACGATTTAATAATAATTTTTCAGACTCTTGTAAATTTAATGTATGCTCACTATTCGCATGTAACCCAAACGATTTTGTATTTCCAAAACTTAATTTACATATAAAACACATTAATATTGGTTTGGAGATTTTATTTGGTTCAGTTATATTAACACTTGCGTCGTGTGCGGTTACAACACGAAACGAATGGATTTTCGGATTATTATTTGTTTGTACAGGACCTAGGAAAAAAAATGAATCCACAGACTGATAGTAAGAATATAACCAAAAAAGACTTACCTGTTAAACAATTATCCGATATATTCGAAAGTGAATCATTTTCAGAATCAATAATATATGCACTTCCGTCTGGATTATATACTATTTTCCCTTGAAAACTTTCAACATCTGAGCTAGATAAAGGTGATGCATCATCAGAATCATAATCCTGTAAAGAAATGTACAATAGTTATATAATTTAAAAATAGATTTTTATCATTATTGGATAAATAAGGAAACAACCACCCAACAAAATAAAAATCCCTTGATTTTTCGCGTGTTCATGTCAATTTACATGAAATTGTAATAAGAAAAACTATGAGACGATGACTTTTAAATATAATTTTATTTTGTTACTGAGATATCATGTCAGTCCGTTTGAATTTTTGAGTTAACATTTTTAATATTTTTTTTGTTTATAAGCAAACCAATTCAATTATTGGAAAATTATTAATGTAATATATTTATACTTCATAAAATGTGCCACTCGATAAGATGGTACTAATGCGATAAAATATTTATATATCTATTGCAAACAAAAGAGTATTTGCAGTTATTTTGGTTTTGTAAAAACAAAAATTTCAATTAATTTAATTAATGTGTTTTATTTTACTGGCGGGATCAGTGTTATTTTTGCTTCACCACAATTTTCAATTTTTTTTTATTGGAAGTTAGGCATGTTTAGTGTTAATAATAACGAGTTATAAATTTACGTCTCTGAATATCCTAAGATACCATGCCAACTTGGATTGGGATTCTAAATTAAGTTCCCTTTAGGAATTTATGAATGTTGATCTTAAAATTTTGCGGATTAAAATTATCAGGAAAAACCCACGCTGGCAAGGAATTCCAAGAGTGTGAGACTCGATTAAAAAATCACGCTGAAAGGCTACAGTTCTACACTTTGATTTTTTGAACCGCAAAAGGATGGGCAACTGCTTTCAACCCTCTTCATACCGAGCCTATCATCATTCGTATCTTATAACATTCATTGTGCTTGGTGCTCCGA
Source organism: Diogma glabrata (assembly GCA_963693315.1). Lineage (NCBI taxonomy): Eukaryota > Metazoa > Arthropoda > Insecta > Diptera > Cylindrotomidae > Diogma > Diogma glabrata. The sequence goes on from OY856189.1 coordinate 21,533,033, forward strand.
ATTTTTAACAGCGATTGTTGAGCGGGCAAGCCGCTGTTGCAGCTCTGGTATGACGCAAGAATAATGAAGTAGTGTGAAGTAATGAAGTAATGCAATCTATTGAAAAAATCGTACATATCGCAAATTTGGTTTTATATTGGACCCTCCTAGATAGCAAGGAAAAATGGAGAATGTCTGTATGCGGGTGGGTTTCTAATCCTGAAATTCAATCGCATTGAAACTTGGAATATAAGGTTTTAGTACTGTTTCCAATATTTCTGCGTACCAAATTGCGGTTTGTCACTTCCGGTTTAAAAGTTGTTTTTGTGGTGCTTATCCCTACTATACACTCAAAAAATAAAAGCCACTTTTACAAAAAATTTATAAACATACAACACAAATTTTTGACAAAACTCAATTTTTTTCCTTCAAATCCAAAAATAATTTGTAAATCAAATAAATTTTTGGATTTTTCAAATAATTTTTTTTGTAATCTACAATATTTTGGTAAACTTACAAATAAATTTGTGAGTTGTTTATTTATAAAAGTTTTGTAATATTTACTTCTGAGTATTTTTTTTTAGTCAAACCTTCGGCTACAAGTCGATTTCCATGAAACGTTGCCTAAATGTTTCATTCAATATGAGAGAGATTTGATTAGCTTTTGGGGTACATGTTTTTGAAACCACCACAAAGTGGTGGGGGAGTGTCCCCTCAGCACCTGTTTTTTCAACTCAATAGTATCTGTCTCTGATAATAGAATTAGATGAAACTTGGTGCATAAGCATTCAGTACGATTCACAACATTAAAAAAAATGTTTTTGCTATTTTTGAATTTTTTCAGTGTCTTTATTCACACTACAGAATACAATAATAAAGTGATTATGCTTTTGAAACGAAATGCTTTTATCTTTTGAAAGGATTCAATTAATGTGAGAAGATAAAGATCAACTTTTGGGACACACTTATCAAAGTGGCGGTTTCCACTATACAATTGCTGACTTTTCATCATTTGATCTTAAAATAGGTTAGGAGCATGTAAACTTCATTCATTAATCAATTTTGATGACACATTGACAGAAGATGGAGATGTGAATGACAAACAACTGATTAGTTTTTGGACGATATTTGCATAAGTGCACCTGTTTACTTAAAAGATCAGTTTCTGATATTTTATTAATTGAAGTAGTTAATGGATTTTAGCTCACTTTATATCCAAAACATTTTGTTTTCAGAGCTGTGGTGAAGTTAGTCTGTAATGCGTCCGCGTCACTATATGTTTTTAAATGAGAATTGGTGAAAGTTTCTTGTTTTTATGGAACCGATTTTTTCTGATATCATAAATATGATTATGATATTGTTATTATTTACGGTGATCATGCTCTATGGGAGAAATTTGCCGAATTGACTAGCTTCGTAGAAAATCGATTCTTTTAAATTTATTTTTTTATTGGCGATACAAAAATAAATAAAATTACGGGGCTGTTGTGTAAAGCCATTAATAAAATACTATTTTTACCGAGTCAAGTATAGGGCATCAAGTCAAGTAGGTATGAAAGTGCTTGAATTCAGTATCATTCATAAATATATTTTAGAATTTTTCACTACAGTTTTTTGAATAAAATTGAATCGTTTTTTTTTATGTTTTCTTTCCCTAATTAGGTCCGAACCTATTTAATAAAAAAACTTCAAATGTCTTTGAAAAAGTAGTAACTTTTAAACGAAAAATATAAGAAAGTGTAAAATACTCATAATCGTATTTATTAAAGGGGCGTGCATCAGAAGGGGGAAAAACACCATTTAAAACCCAGTCATGTGAGGTATCAAATGAAAGAGCACTAGGAATTTAGAAATTTTGCGGTGCACAGGTTTAAATTTATTGTCAAAAATGTGCAACAAAAAGTTGGTTCCCCTTCCCTGCGTTTCGACGTTGATTGACAGAAAAATTTGAAAAAACACACGGAGATAGGAAATTTGATAAAGCCTGAACCAAAACTATAGTGAAGTGTCACACAATTGTTTTTCTGTATTTTGAGTGTGTGAGATTGGGGAAGGGTGAAAAAATTCATTTTTGATCCTAACGAGATAGGTGTCATATGAAAGAACACTTAATTTAAGAAACATGGTAAATTTACGATGCGCAGTTTTTGAATCATTGTCAATTATTATTGAATTGTTATTTGAATTTATATTGTATATATTTTCCAATTTAAATCATTTAAAAGTTGGTTTAATTGAATCTCTCTTTAGTTACCCTAAGCTGCTTTTGCAAATATTTAACGAGATGTAACATTTAGTGTATAATTTTCAATTCTCAATCAATTTTCAATTCATTTTTAAAAAATTATTTAGTGCCTATGACCTGGCAATATTAAAAAGTCTACAACACAACTTTATTTAAATTATTTCTCTCAGTTTGTTCTTCTACATTCAAAGAACCCTCGGTGTGCAAATTTTATTCGCACTTGACTGACTTTTTTTTTCTGTAATACCACTGTTATCTGCCTTATGTAGACAGCAAAACATTTTTGTAGTTGCAAATTTTCATTATTAAAATTATGCTCGTCATTAGCCGATGAAGTTGTGCTATGTTCTACTATTCTTTCTACTGGAACCAAACGATCGATTAAATAGACTGCTAATACCTTTAGCTTTCGATGAGTAAGAGAAATATTCATTTGATTTTGAATATATACTCCACTAAAAACATCAATATAAATTTTAAATGTGTTTTTAAATTATTCAACTAACGGTGTATTTATCTTTATCATTTGTTTAAAAACATAAATTAAGTTCCTTCTGCAGTTACTAAATTTTAACTTTGGTTGCTTAATTCCAGCACAGTTTCACAGGTTCCATGATCATAATAATTTCTTTAAGTAGATTAAGATTTGAAATTCTAAATCTGTTGGCACATTCAACCTATTCAACCAATGCACTATTAATTGGTCCATTTAATCTTAGTGATCACTAAACTGTTCCAACGAGTTGTTACATCCAAAAGTAATTTAAATGGCTTACCTTCTTGTATTTTGAAATATTTCACGAAATGAAATTTTGGTCCAAACTTTTGGAAACATTTTTTTCTCATTTCATCTAGTGTGATAGAATAATTTGAACGAAATTCATCAGGAATTCGATATTTTTTAGTACATTCAACAATTCAATGTTATCATCATGATCCTCATCTTTATTTTCACTACAATTTTCAGAAAATTCAACATCTATATAGAATTGCCAAGTTTACATTTTTTTAAAAATGTTTCAACGATTCCATAGTTATAACACTCCATAGTTATAATATATTTCACAGTTATATTATATATTCCATAGTTTAAACAACATTGAATTTCTGCAGCAATTGTGTTTCCGTATTTTACAATGGCACAGTTGCGGCATCATGAATTAATGCGACAACATCATGTTTGAAATTAACATGTTTGAACACCATGCTGATGTACTTCCAATGCTTGTTTTCTCCGATGTGCCGGTTTCAATAATTGACACCAAACCAAGTAACCAAGTTACTTATTTTTTCATTTATGGTTAAGCTCCTTCATTTGAGCTATATCGCAGAAGATTCACTACTTAAAGCCCGGATAAGTTAGACCCGTTTCACAGTATTGAAACACAATGATCAGTGTATAAACATCATAAATATAATTAAATATAATTAAAATTAAATAGGTGCAAAATTCTTTCGATTCTTTTGAGAAGAGAAACCAAATATGTACTGCACTGCACAAACAGGGTTGTCACTAGCTACATCACATCATTTTGAAGCAAAGTGAAGAGAAAACTAATCTTATATGGAGCAGAAAATCATCAAAACGTTAAAACTTTATAGAGCAGGAAACAACAGCTACCGAAATGTAATACTGGTATTACATGGTATTTGATAAAGTATGGCATAAGAACCTTATATGCAAACTGAGATCCTATGTTTTAGACGAGCACCTTATATCTTGGACACATAGCTTTATATCTGATCAATAACTTCAGGTAGATGTTATGTATTTGTTTCACTAATGCTGACGTTCTTCAAGGTTCCACGTGGTCACCTATCCTTTTTCTTATCTATATTAGGTATTCGATTCAACGATTCATCCTATACATAGTTTTGCTGATGAAAACACGTTTCATGCGTCGCATGAAACACCTAGATTATATACACCCTTAGCGCTTAGTGAATGTAGATCAAGTAGATTCAATAGATCAATAGATTCCCTAAACACTGATCTTAAAACAATTATGGATTGGGTTATTGCTAACAGTGTTGAATTCAATATAAGCAAAACACAGATTGGTCATTTTTATAGAATAACTGCACCTAATCTTTTTTCATTAAAGTTTGGCTCCAATAGTCTTTTGGAGAAAGTGTCTGTCAGACTTCTATGAGTTTTTATTAATTTACAAATCATTTATACGTCCCTGAATGGAATATTGTTCTCACATATGAGGTGACTTACTTGAGTAGTCTAATTTGCCTTGATTCTGTATACAGCGAAGAGCTATTAAACGCATTGCCAACTCGACTCTTTTGCAAACGAGCTTGATTCCTTGCAACATATTATTCTGTAAAAAGTTTATGATGAACGAACTTCAGCAAATCTCACCCGTCACATCAGAGTAACCGATACGGCTCATCATTTTACGGTGCGATTGACAAAATGTAGAGCTGTCGCTTTCCAGCCTGATTTTTTTTAACAGAGTTTCACATCTTTGGAATGTTTTAACCTGCGTGAGTTTTCCCTGACAATTTCAACCCTCCCAAGTAGGTTTTGCCAGACATTGACATACGGCCAAGCACTGGCCCATTAATGGTTAACAGTACTTGGCTATTGTTACTGGGCCAATACTAGAACCAATCATCGGCCGATCTATGGTTTACAGAAAATAGCCAGTATATTGTTACCTTTCAATGGCCAAGCACTGGCCCATGAACGGTAAATATTACTTGGCTATTGTTATTGGGCCAGTACTGTAGCCATGAATTTGCCGATCTATGTCATTTTTTTAAATTTCACTAGAGTATTATCCCTTTTAGAAATACATAGTTTGAAAAATTTCACATATAGTTTAGTTATCGCCTTGTCGGTTGAAAGACTATGGTACAAGGTTGGCAAATATCATGATATTTATATAAATATCAAAATATCCGATATATATCAGATATATATCCGATATATATCATGTTCTAATAAGACTGAATCTAACAAAATATGGTGTGCAATTTATGAAAATTTTTTGCTATCCACAAAATTGTCGATCGATCTAGTTTCGAACCGATAAGAACTTTTTATTACACTTTAAAAAAGTATATCATTCTCATCAGGGCTAGCCGACTAGATACACTACCAAAAAAATTTTTCGCTATATAAACCTAAAATAGGTCACTACTCTAGCGAAGTATAAGAAACCAAAAAGCTTTCATAAACATATGTTAATTAGATTCAGGTTTAGTCAATTTGTTTCTCTAGTTGATCACTATTGTTGTTATACTCTAACCAAGTTAGAATTGGATAACAAACTTGTATCGGTAAGAAGAAGATGACCATCTTCACTTGTGTCTATCGACACATTATCTACAATTAATTCAATGAATTATTTGTGATATTACATCACTCCGATGGAAATAATCCCATCATGAATAATAAGACTGAATCTAACAAAATATGGTGTGCAATTTATGAAAATTTTTTGCTATCCACAAAATTGTCGATCGATCTAGTTTCGAACCGATAAGAACTTTTTATTACACTTTAAAAAAGTATATCATTCTCATCAGGGCTAGCCGACTAGATACACTACCAAAAAAATTTTTCGCTATATAAACCTAAAATAGGTCACTACTCTAGCGAAGTATAAGAAACCAAAAAACTTTCATAAACATATGTTAATTAGATTCATGTTTAGTCAATTTGTTTCTCTAGTTGATCACTATTGTTGTTATACTCTAACCAAGTTAGAATTGGATAACAAACTTGTATCGGTAAGAAGAAGATGACCATCTTCACTTGTGTCTATCGACACATTATCTACAATTAATTCAATGAATTATTTGTGATATTACATCACTCCGATGGAAATAATCCCATCATGAATAATAAGACTGAATCTAACAAAATATGGTGTGCAATTTATGAAAATTTTTTGCTATCCACAAAATTGTCGATCGATCTAGTTTCGAACCGATAAGAACTTTTTATTACACTTTAAAAAAGTATATCATTCTCATCAGGGCTAGCCGACTAGATACACTACCAAAAAAATTTTTCGCTATATAAACCTAAAATAGGTCACTACTCTAGCGAAGTATAAGAAACCAAAAAACTTTCATAAACATATGTTAATTAGATTCATGTTTAGTCAATTTGTTTCTCTAGTTGATCACTATTGTTGTTATACTCTAACCAAGTTAGAATTGGATAACAAACTTGTATCGGTAAGAAGAAGATGACCATCTTCACTTGTGTCTATCGACACATTATCTACAATTAATTCAATGAATTATTTGTGATATTACATCACTCCGATGGAAATAATCCCATCATGAATAATAAGACTGAATCTAACAAAATATGGTGTGCAATTTATGAAAATTTTTTGCTATCCACAAAATTGTCGATCGATCTAGTTTCGAACCGATAAGAACTTTTTATTACACTTTAAAAAGGGATTATTTCCATCGGAGTGATGTAATATCACAAATAATTCATTGAATTAATTGTAGATAATGTGTCGATAGACACAAGTGAAGATGGTCATCTTCTTCTTACCGATACAAGTTTGTTATCCAATTCTAACTTGGTTAGAGTATAACAACAATAGTGATCAACTAGAGAAACAAATTGACTAAACCTGAATCTAATTAACATATGTTTATGAAAGTTTTTTGGTTTCTTATACTTCGCTAGAGTAGTGACCTATTTTAGGTTTATATAGCGAAAAATTTTTTTGGTAGTGTATCTAGTCGGCTAGCCCTGATGAGAATGATATACTTTTTTAAAGTGTAATAAAAAGTTCTTATCGGTTCGAAACTAGATCGATCGACAATTTTGTGGATAGCAAAAAATTTTCATAAATTGCACACCATATTTTGTTAGATTCAGTCTTATTATTCATGATGGGATTATTTCCATCGGAGTGATGTAATATCACAAATAATTCATTGAATTAATTGTAGATAATGTGTCGATAGACACAAGTGAAGATGGTCATCTTCTTCTTACCGATACAAGTTTGTTATCCAATTCTAACTTGGTTAGAGTATAACAACAATAGTGATCAACTAGAGAAACAAATTGACTAAACCTGAATCTAATTAACATATGTTTATGAAAGTTTTTTGGTTTCTTATACTTCGCTAGAGTAGTGACCTATTTTAGGTTTATATAGCGAAAAAATTTTTTGGTAGTGTATCTAGTCGGCTAGCCCTGATGAGAATGATATACTTTTTTAAAGTGTAATAAAAAGTTCTTATCGGTTCGAAACTAGATCGATCGACAATTTTGTGGATAGCAAAAAATTTTCATAAATTGCACACCATATTTTGTTAGATTCAGTCTTATTATTCATGATGGGATTATTTCCATCGGAGTGATGTAATATCACAAATAATTCATTGAATTAATTGTAGATAATGTGTCGATAGACACAAGTGAAGATGGTCATCTTCTTCTTACCGATACAAGTTTGTTATCCAATTCTAACTTGGTTAGAGTATAACAACAATAGTGATCAACTAGAGAAACAAATTGACTAAACCTGAATCTAATTAACATATGTTTATGAAAGTTTTTTGGTTTCTTATACTTCGCTAGAGTAGTGACCTATTTTAGGTTTATATAGCGAAAAATTTTTTTGGTAGTGTATCTAGTCGGCTAGCCCTGATGAGAATGATATACTTTTTTAAAGTGTAATAAAAAGTTCTTATCGGTTCGAAACTAGATCGATCGACAATTTTGTGGATAGCAAAAAATTTTCATAAATTGCACACCATATTTTGTTAGATTCAGTCTTATTATTCATGATGGGATTATTTCCATCGGAGTGATGTAATATCACAAATAATTCATTGAATTAATATCATGTTCTGATATTTATTTTTGAATAAGTTGTTTGGCTTAAATATTATTCAAAATATAGCCCTTTCCACAGTTGTATGCAGTGCAGTGCATCACTCCCTTGTTTCTTGCCTCTTTGCCAATAAACTAAATTCAAATATGACAACTCCAATTTATTTTATAGGCAATTTATCAAACTATTCGTCTGTATCTTCGATTGCACAAGTCCAAATGACGAATACGCTTTCTTGCTTTGGTTTGTCTTGTTTATTTGGCCAAATCGCATAATCAATACCTATACAAGGTTGGACAACTGGTCCAGTAATGGTCCATGGCTGGCGACCAGCAATGGTAGAGTTCTGGCAACCATAACTGGACCATAAACATCATGTAACTGAGTGATAACTTCGAACAATAAATTACTGCCATGCAATGGCCCATACAAGGTTATACAACTGGTCCAGTAATGGTCAATTAATGCCCACCAGTAATTCAACAATGGCCGGGTACTGGCAACCATGACTCATAGTACTGGCAACTATGACTCGGTCATTAACATAATTTTCCTTGTTGATAACTTCGTACAATAAATGGCTGCCATTTTTTTCCAGAGAGAAAAACAGCAATGGCCCATACAAGCTTGTACAACTGGCCCAGTAACAGACCAATAATGATAACCCGTATTACAGCAACGGCCGAGTACTGACCACCATGACAGGGCCATAAAAGAACATAAAATATTATCATAATCAAATTTAAATAAATTAAATACAAAATAATTAAAATAAAGTAAAAGTGTTCAGAGAAAAAAAAATTTAAAACTTATACCAATTTTAACATTACATATTATCAGTATTTCAGCAGAGATGCGATAATTAAACTATAGGTGAAATTTTTCAAACTATACATTTCTAAAATGGATAACACTCTAGTGTATTTTAACCAAATGACAAAGATCGACCAATTTATGGTCCAGTACTGGTCCAATAACAATAGCCATATCATATCATAGCCATAATATAATCCAATATCAATAGATGTTAACCATTAAAGTGCCATTGCTTAGCCATTTAAAGTAAACTGAACTGGTTATTTTCTATAAACCGTAGATCGAGTGATTCATGGTTCCAGAAATGGCCCAATAACAATAGCCATGAATTGTTTACCATTCACGGGCTAGGTAGTGCTTGGCCATTCAAAGGTAACTAAATACTGGCTATTTTCTGTAAACCATAGATCGGCCGATTAATGGTTCTAGTACTGTCCCAATAACAAAAGTCAAGTGCTGTTAACTATTAATGACTAGTGCTTGGCCGTATTTAAAATTCTGGAAAACCCTGCTTAGGTAGTCATTCCATTCCACCACACCATTGGTGGTGTATTTCTAAACTGAAATTGAAATACATATTTTGGAAACGGTGTAGATTTAGTTAAAAGCGCCATTACAAATGGAATGAACACTGAAATAATTATTTAAATAAGGAAATATATGCTTCATCTCTTTGGTGGTTATTGAACCGTTTACCTCGATAATCATTAATTCGATATTCAAGCACAAATTAGCAAGGGGATGAGGTGCATTTAAAGCCATGTCTCTCCTCCGATAAAGTTTCTTAACTTCTAAAGGTTGTTTTAGTTTAAGATCGACTGCCAGTTTATGCCAAATTTCAACTACAACGGCAATAGTCGTTTTATCTCTATGAGCTCTGTCTAAAGCGACTGCTATTGTCTTTAGATAACAAAGCATATGTTTAGCATTCATTACAATGTTTATGTCATAAGATTAGTTTTGTGAGAATCTATGTCAGCTTTATGATCTTGGCATAGCTGAACCAGGTTACCTCGATTTGGCATGCGTTTTGCAAGCAGTGCTGCGACTGTTAACAGTTTTTCCAACTTTAAGGTAGGAATAATTAATTATTAATTTTTTTATAAATATCATGATATATATCAGGGAATATATATCGTGATATATATCAATGATATATATCGGATATATATCATTGATATATATCATGCCAACCTTGCTATGGTAATAAAGAAAAGGCTGGTATATGTTTTAATCTACATATTTTCATTTCTATTTTATTTTAATTATTTTGTAAATAATTTATTTAAATTTACGTATAAAAAATATTATTTTATATTTTTTTTAATGACGGAGTCAGGGCGGTGTTTGCCATTACTCAGCCATTCCTCAGCCATTCTTGCAACTGAACCAGTTGTATGGGGAGTTTTGAATTTTTTCAGTCATTTTTATTTTATTTTAAATTAGTTTGTATTTAATTTATTTAAATTTACATATGATAAAAATGTATATTTTTTTTAATGGCCCAGTCATGGTTGCCAGTATTGAATGGCAATCATTTATTGTCCGAAGTTATCATCCAGTAAAATTATGTTAATGGCCCAGTCGTGGTTGCCATTACTCGCCCATTGCTGCATTACTGGCTGCTAGTAATGGACCATTACTAGACCAGTTGTACAACCTTGTATGGGCTTAGACCCTAGTTGGAATGGTATCTTTTAATATTCAGAGTTGTATTTTATAATTTATTATAATTAACATTAAACTTTCCATAATAAAATTAAAAAAAATTTTAATTGTATTTACTTTTTTAACAACCCGTTTTGTAACGTAAAAAAAAATTTTCCTTAGAACCATTAAATGTGTTAGTGCACGATTATAACCCAGACTGATCAAAAGCGGCTTACAAATGTTTGCCCATATGGTTGAAGTTTAAGTAAACCTAGAAACTCAAAACTTGAAATCTTTAAGAATTGACTGATTTAATATGAGAAGGAACTTAATATATATGGTAGAGTGTGGAAATTTGTTTAATTCAATTAAAATTTTCTTGATGTATTTCTATAATTTGTTTTCTCTCAAAACTAGTACAAATAACAAATTCCTGATCAAAACTAAATCAATAAACATATCTAATTACAAATCTTATTAAAAATATATATATTTATATATCCAAACAGACGTAATAATTGAAAATTATTGATTTTTTTAGTTGTTATTAAAAAAATAAATAAACAAAATAAAACGAAAACTATCAGAATATTAAAAAAAATTAGGAAATATTAATTTATAGTTTTGTTTTCCTTTTGCGTTGTGCTTTTTCCTATTAGACCAATATATTGATTTTCCGATTTTTTAACAATATACCGTTTTTCCCTTAGTTTTAATTTTCCCTATGCTAGGAAAATAACAACAATAATAATAAAACGAAACTATAAAAAATGGTAATTATTGTAATTACAATCTGACACATAGATTTTTTTTGATAAGAAAATAATTTAAAAATAATTACATGTATGTTCGTAAAAAGGAACAACAAAATTTAATATAATTTTAATTAACATAAATCCCTTAGAGTTGTTACGTATAATAATTACATGTCCAGTTCCATCTAATTTTAGTCTTTTGTTAGAAATTGAACCCAAAGAAAATATAACTCCCACAATCAATACTTTTACCGTAATTAAATAAATTTTTTACGTTACATTTATATATATATAATGTAAAGTTATTATTAGTTTAGTTGTTCGGTAAACTTTTGGATATGTTACGATGTTGTAACTCACCAAAAATCGACAATTTTTTTTATTAGAAGAAATTTTATTCAATTAAAAAATAACGATTTATTATGAAAAGTGGGGACTCCATACCAAAGCTCGCAAGTTGAACGATCTCATGGGAAATTCAAATTAAATTATTTTTCTTTTGTTTATATATTATTAGTTTTATACCATTAAACTTACAATTAAATCTGATTTTAAATTATGTGGTCATATCTGATTAAACTTGTAATATAATTTTTATTCTTTTTTTAGTAAATAATAATTATTATATTCAGGAAATGAAAATATTAAAAATATAAAAAATGGGACAATTAGCTGTGATGACAAAATTGGTTAAGTTTTATGGTTTCAAACGTGTGAGAAAAAAAGATCGATTTATTTGGTAAAAAATTAGGCTCTCGTCTAAAGTAATTATATTTATATATAATGTAAATATTCGCTATTAACATTATATGTATCTTTGTCAAACTTTTTAACACTGAATATCTGTTAAAGGCCGAGTTTAGAATTTTTCGTTGATAGCAAATAGGTTTGGTAACTAGCCTTGACGAAGTGCGAGTTTTGACGAATGGTATGTTCTAAATAATATACCCCGATTCCCGGCTAGGAGCTGACAATATTAAACAACGAACCAATCTCCTGCCCGTATTGAAGACAAAAGCCTTAGCAAGCTAACTTTGATTTCAGTCTGGGCCAGTTGTAAATACCTAGATTGAACCAAGATACAGTTCATTATATCACTTGTTATTAACCAGACTAATGTATTGTAAACATGTGCCAACCATATTATGTTTATCTTTATTTTTGTATATGTTACTCTTTTCACAACCTCTTTCCACACAGGAGGTCTAGGAAAAAATTGGCTTGGTAGACCTAACCCAAGTCTTATTTGCAAGACTTGCTTTGCCAGGGGCCTTTGGCCTTTATAGAACATCAATCCAAACTTTATCCTAGCTCGGGCAGTTTGTAAATGTTAAGCGTGGCCCAAACCCCAAAACCTGTGGCGCGTTCTTGGCCAAGGTTTGATCTATTAGCTTTTATTTACCCGGGTTATAACAATAACTACTAATAAAACTCAAAACTAGCCTATTGAAGCAAAATAGTACATTTTGCTACAAGCAAAAATTGAGCAAAAATTTATGCATGAGACGCGCCAGCGAGTGGGACAATTTTACGAACGTAAAATGTTTTGAACGTTAAATGTTTGAAATGTTGTAAATGTAATATGGTGAGTGAGTTATTAGTCCGACTTTTAGGGTTCCGTACTTTAAAGAAGCAAAATGAATGCTGAGACTTCTGCATCCGTCTGAATCTCTAAATAATCGATTATCTCACAAACTATAAGTGATATCAACTTGAAATTTTCTACCGTCATAAAATGCAGTTGTTCACATCTACTGAAAAAAGATGCAAATATTTGTTTTTAGATAGTAAAACAAAAGTATTTTTTAAGGTATCGAGTTTGATTTAGAAAAATCGAAAAAGATGGAAATATTTAAAAAAAAATTAATAACTATAACTAGTTTACAAATTTTGAACTTTTTTTGTCTCTGTGAAGTCTGACCTGCTGAACACGAATATCATATTCATTGTTTTATATACCTCTTATTTTTGATATATTCGCAATAAACCAAATTTTTCGGTTAACAAAAAGGTTATTCCGGTTTTTGGATCGCATATTTTACAAAACCAACACATTTAATATAACAATAAAATAAGTGCATGGTAATGATGCTAACAAACGTTTGGAGCTATGTTTTGTAAGGTTCCATTAAGGAATCTGTAAGTTACACTCGAAAAAAGTTGAAACACATCAAAAATTTATGTTTTTCTTAATTTTTTTGCTTATTCAATGCATTAAATTTTGAACAAAGAAAGATTGTAAATTTTTGTAATTTCTTTGAGCCCATAATTAAATCAACTTCGTTTGTTTAAGGTTAAAAAACACGAACATTTGTGCAGTTTGCACCTAGTTATTCAACCTATAAGTTCCGTCGTTCTCAAACATCTGTTAAAAATTCTTTTAAAATAGCAAAGTGTAAAGCTAAATTTATTTAAATGGCGTCTTCAAGTGTAAAAATAGTCCAAATTCTTTTTGTTTTGGTTATGAAAGTTACATAATAAATAATACGTTTTATGGTAATAATTTTGTTCAAACAAATAAGTTCAAAAATACTTTGAATAGAACTTTGGATTTATGTTTCATAAATTTGGGAGACGATTTTATTTTCAGAGAAGCATCTGACCAATGGTTGACTTTAGAATATAATTAAGGAGACTTAGATCCTTCATATAATATTAGTTCCATAACATTAAATTTCAAAGCTGCTGACTACACTAGCATCAATAATTATTTTCAATCGATTGACTGGACTTTTCTTTGCTTAGAAAAAGACATAAATATTATTGTAGAGAAATTTTACAACACCTTGTTTTACGCTATTGACAAATTTGTGTCGAAAAAATTAAATAAAACTAACCATGAGCCGTGGATCAATAAATATCTAAAAAACTTAAGAAATAAAAGAAACAACCCTATAAATGGTACAAAAAATTTAACGACCAGCGATCCAAAGAGTTAAACAAATCTTTAGCTAATTCTTTTAAGGAAAAAACTTTAGTTTCGTACAACGATTATAATAAAATCGGCAATAAAATTTTAAAAGACCCTAACGAATTTTTTAATTTCGTAAGCCCAAAAGCAAATGCAAGGGTTTGCCAGTGAAAACGCATATTAACACAGAACAGTTAATATGCGTTTTCAGTTTCAGTTTCAGAACAGTTAATATGGCCCAGGACCCTAAAAGTATCTCCAATTTATTTAAAGATTTTTTCCAAACGCCTATGTCGGTGTGGTGGATGATATGGAGGAACTGATATACGTTCAACGAACAGAGATGCTACTACGATATTTTACATAAAATGGAATAGGTTATAAAATTGACGCTATTTACACAGATTTTAGTAAAGCATTTGACAGAGTTGACCACAAGGTTCTCTTTCAAAAACTTTATAAGATAGGTATTAGAGGTCGGGAGGGATGATTGCCGCGATGTTTGATATAATAGTATATATGCATACATAACAGCACAGATGGATAGGGCAAATTAGAGTGCTTATTAGTTTATTCTTATTTTCAATCGATAATAAAATAATTTTTAATTTTTTAAAATAATTTCCGCGCGCGGAAAAAAAATAAAATAAAAATTATCCTTCCTTGAATCCTTGGTCACACCCCCATCCCACTAGTGGGATGGGGGAGTGACCATACTATATAACACAAAGATGACCACACTATATAACACAAAGATCTAGCTAATACAGGAAACACCGTTTTACTCTAGTAAAAAAAAAATCCCACTAGTGGGATAAAATAAATCACTGGTGGGATAAAATAAATTAAAAAAATAAATCCCACTAGTGGAATGGGGGTGTGACCATAGGGGCCACGCCAAGAGCTTCCCGTAACATTAAAAACTAACCAGTTACTGAATAAGGTTTACTAAAGAGGCCCTAAATATTAAAACAAATTGGAAAAAAAGTCAACATAAAGTGAATATTAGCCAATGAGGGTTTCTAAAGCCGTAAATACGCAAAATTAAGATTTATTTATTATACGACACACCAATGATCACACCCCCATCCCACTAGTGGGATGGGGGTGTGACCATACTATATAACACAAAGACGACCACACTATATAACACAAAGATCCAACGAATACAGGAAATCACTAGTGGGATGGTGGTGTGACCATTCTATATAACACAAAGATGACCACACTATATAACACAAAGATCCAGCGAATACAGGAAACATCGTTTTGAACGCTGAAATCACACCAGAAAAATTTCAAA
Source organism: Diogma glabrata (assembly GCA_963693315.1). Lineage (NCBI taxonomy): Eukaryota > Metazoa > Arthropoda > Insecta > Diptera > Cylindrotomidae > Diogma > Diogma glabrata. Next base: position 21,548,526 of record OY856189.1, read on the forward strand.
GAGACCCTTTTATAAAATGTAACGACGAATTATTTCGAATTTTACTATAGTAAAAATAAAAAAAAAATCCCACTAGTGGGATAAAAGAAATCACTAGTGCGATAAAATACATTTAAAAAATAAATCCATCTAGTGGGATGGGGTATGGGGTGACGCCAAGCACTTCCCGTAAGATTAAAAGGTAACCAGTTACTAGATAAGGTATAGTTAAGTACTAAACATAAAAAAAATTGTACAATATAATTTAACTGCAATAAATACAAATAAAAAACGAAAAATTACAAAATATATATTAAAACAAATTGGGAAAAAAAAGTCAACAAAAAGTAAATATTAGCCCAATGAGGGTTTTTAAAGCCTTAAATACGCAAAATTAAGATTTATTTATTATACGACACATCAATTGTCACACCCCCATCCCACTAGTGAGATGGGAGTGTGACCATACTATATAACACCAAAATGACCACACTATATAACACAAAGATCCAGCGAATACAGGAAACACCGTTTTGCACGCTGAAATCACACCTGAAAGTTTTCAAAGAGGCCCTAAATATTAAAACAAATTGGAAAAAAAAATCAACAAAAAGTGAATATTAGTCCAATGAGGGTTTCTAAAGCCTTAAATACGCAAAATTAAGATTTATTTATTACACGACACATCAATGGTCACACCCTCATCCCACTAGTGGGATGGGGGTGTGACCATACTATATAACGCAGATGACCACACTATATAACACAAAGATCCAGCGAATACAGGAAACACTATTTTGCACGCTGAAATCACAACAGAAAGTTTTCAAAGAGGCCCTTATATAAAATGTAACGACGGACTATTTCGAATTTTACTCTAGTAAAAAAAAATCCCACTAGTGGGATAAACTAAATCACTAGTGGGATAAAATAAATTTAAAAAATAAATTCCACTAGTGGGATAGGGGTGTGACCATAGGGGCCACGCCAAGAACTTCCCGTAAGATTAAAAACTAACCAGTTACTGGATAAGGTTTACTAAAGCCTATGGTCACACCCTCATCCCACTAGTGGGATGGGGGTGGGACCATAGGGGCCACGTCAAGAACTTCCCGTTAGATTAAAAACTAACCAGTTACTGGATAAGGTATACTAAAGTACCAAACATAAAAAAATTGTACTATATAATTTAACTGCAATAAATACAAATATAAAACGAAAAATTACAAAATAAATATTAAAACAAATTGGAAAAATAAGTCAACAAATAGTGAATATTAGCCCAATGAGGGTTTTTAAACGTGCAGTGTGTAATCATATAGAAAGGATAGGATAGAAAGAATAGATGAACCACTACTCAATCAAGTAAATCGTTGTTGGCATTTTCTGTTTTTTGTTAGGTCTGATACAGTACTACTAGTGCAGCCATAATCACGTCAATTTTAGCTCTGCTGGCAGTTTTTATTTATATTTAATTTTTCAACTAGCTAGAATTAAAATCCTGTCGGTATACCGATCTCCCCAGTATTCAGTAGACAAATCACTTGACTGTCTTAACCATGCGCTCGTTAGCAACAATTTTACCACAATTTTGCCTCCAACTATTCTCATAGGTGACTTTAATATTGATGTCAATAAAAATCTTCAAAACTGACTCTCAAACTATTTTCTTCAAAAAAGTTTACAAAAAAAATTCATTAACCAACGATAGTTGAAGCTACAAAAACTGATAATATCTTTTCCAATATACATAATTTAGAAGCTGGCGTTATTGAAGCCACCGTAAACAGCTTTAGGTCAGAATCAACCCAACGTGAATCTTTATTAACAAAAACTGTTTTTTTGTCAAATATTATATAGACGGAACTCTCGGCGAGCGAGTTATATTCGCACTTCCCTTACTTTTTTATTTTAAAATAACAAGACGGGGAAACAAGCTTTATTTATTTTCACCCCTTACTTCTCATTCTTTCCCTCGTTAGACTTATGATATTTGGTTTAAATATGGTTTTATTTCTTATATTATATTATTTTAAATGTAATTCCATTGATTTAATTTGTAAAACTCTTTTGGAAACGCCTTATTACTTTGAAGGAGTACGTTCAAATAGAACTAAGACTTACATGGAAGTGAGTGAACTCGGAGAATGATCTGGAGTTCTGAATCAGAATCCTGAAGTTAAACTAATTTGACGATGTCTAATCCGATCAATTCTATAGCCATCTCTTCATGCAACCCTATTAATATGCCCAGATATGTGTTGTATATCCGTTGTGAGCTGTGCAATAAAATTCAAATGAAGGGTCTGTTTGAGTTTCTTTCATTCTTGGATTTGGTAGAAGTAGTCAGATGCTTGTGCTAGATGAACACTGTGAATTGTCCACCTTCGATAAAATATCAAAAGTGTTTGATCGATTAGTAGATTGATAGAAGTTCTGGGTTGAGAGTAAATATTTTTTTCAGTCGATCAGGTCTTCAGTCTAAGATAGTGAAAGCAAAAAGCTATTGGATTCCAATTGTTATCTACATGCTGTTCTAATACCGTACCTATAACAGTACCTAAAGCATTATTTTTTAAACAAAATTTTGAATTTTTTTCGGGATGTTTGAGAAGGCTCAAATATTTGTTTGGCTTTGTTTTACGGTATCCGCAATATGTTTGTATTGGTGCAAAAATAAATAACTAATAAGTAAGTACTTACAATTGATTGTCATTACTGAACGGATATCGGTTAAAAAAATTATCTGATTGCCACGATTCTTTCCTTATAAGAGGAAATACGATGGGGAGTAACTACCTAGTTTGATATTTATACCAAATTTGAAGCGAATAAAGAGAATGGGTTACAGTTGTTAATACTCTTCTTAATTTTACTAGCCACAGTCGAATATACACAGATACGAAAGCCGATCCCTCGTCCATAAAGCGTTGAGGATTTGTGCCGAATTAGTAAGACCATAAGGCATTTTTTGAATTCGAAAAGACCAAATAAGACTGTTATAGCTGTTTGGTGAATATCTTCTGCAACTACAGGTATTTTTTGGTAGGTACGAACGATGTCGATTTGACTAAATTTTATTATTGTTACCACTTAGGTGTATTGGTAAATTCTGAATGTTGGTATGGGGCTCTGACCTGGTACTGTTGTCTGGTACTGCTAAATTTGTTCAAAAAGTTCGCGACAATAATCGGTTTGTTTAATGAGGCGACTACGAAACGTTGTCGTAAAGTACGACGAAATCAAGAGAAAGTACTTAAGTACCGCAGTCGACGAGACAACCGGTTCATAGGCAGTTTTATACAGGTTACTATGGACATTAACTGCACTGCTTTAGAAGAATTCTGTAATGGGCTCTTGAATAAGGTGATTGATTTGTATATAAAAATTCATAAAATCGACTTACCTCTGAATTAGGAAAACAACTTTGAGGATCTTCGCGTTTTCTTCGTCGTTTTCTTGGTGCTAGTTCTGTATGTGATGGAGATTCTAATGGAGGTGGTGGCATATTCAATAATTCAGATGAATTATTTTTACTTAATAATAATTTATTAGTTAATGTTGAATTTGATTTGCTTAAATTACTTCTATCAGTCAATTGTGATATTGATTTTGTTGTGTTAGCGTTTGTTGTGATTGGTATTAATGAATTAGTTAATGATAATGGTGGGGATAAGGTGTTTGTAGGCGATTTTGGCTGTAATTGCAATTTTTGATTTTTCGTTGTTATTGTTGTTGTTGGATTTGGTGGCGATGATGACAACAACGTCGTTGGCGATAACTTTAATTCTTTTTCTTGCAATGACAGTGACAATTGAAGAGGAGAAAATGAGGACGATGATGGACTTATTGTTAATATTGATGTCGATGCTACTGTTATTGATGATGAGCTTTCGATTCGGTCAGTTTTAGCAACAGCATTTGAGTGTGTCGTTGCTACTGTTTTGCTTGTTGATAATAAAATTTGTTGCTGTTGTTGTGGGGTTACTGAGAGTGACCCCGAACCGAGCGTTAATGCTCGGCCGTCGAATTTAATCGACTCCGTGGTTGTGGTGGTCAATGACACATTCTAGAAAGAAAAAATTTAAATTATATTAAATAAAATTTATCTTATTTATTTTTTATTTGTTTTTGTTCTTTTCCCTTCTTTTCTTCATTTCATCTAATATAACAAAAAATTATTTTTCATGCAAAGGTGTTCAAAACTATATAAATTTTAATATAATTTATTATTTTTTTATGTTTATGTCTGATTCTTTATGTATTTATTTTTTTCGTTTCTTGAATTGATTTTGTACCCGCAATCTTTTCTAAGATACAACAACAAAATTGTTTTATATAATAAATAGAAGAAAAAAATTCTTTAAAAAATGGACACAAAATTCTTTTGATTGATTTTTATTTTATCGTTTACCTCAAGGTGGGTGGCATACTCGAAAACACTGCATTAATTATTTAAAGTGGTTTTACTTTTGCTTTCTAAATATATGTAGAGTTTTAAAGTTTTAATTAATTATTGAATAATCATAATGCATTAATTTTATACCGATTAATAAAATGACTAACACCTAAGCATTGACTTTAATTAAAAAATATTACAACAAATAATTTATGTCTATGAATAAATATATTTTTAATTTTGATTTAATTCCCTTTATGAATGAAAAATAAAAAAAAATTAATAATAAACCGAAGCAAACAAAAAACTTTTATTTTTAATTTTAGTTTTTTTAATCCACGGGAAGTTATTATACAGATCAATTATTTCCAAACTAACACAAAAAAATTGTAATTATTTTATTTTCTTGAATGGTCAAACCTAATAATAATATAATGAATCAAAACTAAAAAAATTAAAAAATAAGTCAAATCATAGATGATAATGATTCACGCACGTA
>OY856189.1:21556717-21604292 GCA_963693315.1 Diogma glabrata
GTTCCATATCTGCAAATCCATTCATTGACTAATGTTTCAGGGACCGTAACTGCTTCCTGGTTCGGTATTGCATAAGCTTCCGGCCATTTTGTAAAGTAATCAATGACCACCATGATGTATTTGTTACCTTTTGTAGTTTCCGGAAATGGCCCCGCGATGTCTATCGCAATTCTCTCCATTGGGGCGCCCACATTGTACTGTTGCATCTCTCCTCGAGTTCTAGTTTTTGGTCCTTTGCTCGCCGCACAAGTATCACATCGCCGACACCATTGCTCTACGTCGGTTCGATACCTTACCCAATAAAACCTCTCCCTTACTTTAGCCAGGGTTTTATTGACTCCCAGGTGTCCTCCAGAAATACTTCCATGCAGCTTTCCCAGTACCTCTTCTACTCGACTTGATGGCAACACCAGTTGCTCTAGCACTTTCTTTCCATCAGCGGACTCCCATTTTCTTTTTAGTATCCCGTTATCCATCAATAGTGAGTCCCATTGCGCGCAGTAGCATTTCACATCCGTACTTAAAGGTACTACCTCTTTCCACTCCGGTCGCCTTCCCTCGGTTTTCCATTTCAATATCGGTGCCATAGCTGGATCCTTTAGCTGCTCTCTTTTCATTGCCTCGGTACACCAATCGTCAGGAGTTTGGAACTTAATTTGCTTCACTGTCATTGCTTGACTTCTCTCAGTCCTGCTACATGACTTGCGCTCCTCAATACAGGGTTTTCTTGAACGATCGTCAGCGTTACAATGTTTCCCTTTCTTACGGTGTTCAACGTGGAAATCTCCTGCCTTTTTGACATCTATTTGCTTGTTTGAAAGATTCATCAACCGGACTGGAACTACTCCTTCTTTTGCAGCTATTAGCTTTTCATTCGATTTTTTGTTTTGGTACGAGAAACATCTATTTGTTTACTCTTAATTGAGATTAAATTAAATTATAAAGTTGTGTATGGTAAAATACTAAAAATTATAATTGATTGTCTTTTTTTTAATAAAGTTCCGTAAATTATTTCAAATTAATGTGAGCTAATTTGTAATGATATTATAAATATCTAATTATTCATTATCATTTGTGAAGGAAAGCTGCCGTAAAGTGTTAAACAATTGAATTCTAGAACTTTAATAATAATGTCAAACTGTGCTAAATGTAATGAAAAATTTGATCGTGCGTTAAAAAACGATAAAATTCAGTGTATCAAGTGTAAACTTATTTATCATATAGCATGCGAAACAGTGAATTGTGTCTTAATAAATCAGTGGATATGCCAAAGATGTATTCTAACTGAAGAGGTTAAAAGTGATAATGCATCCAAAGTTTCAAATCAAACAGTTAACAATACTTTGATATCTGTAAAAAATGACATTGATACACTGAATTTAAAGCATAATGAATTTTTAAAATCATTCGATGCAATCAAACATCAACAAACTTTTTTTAGCGTTACGCTAAATACTATAACGGCAAAATTTGATGAGGTATTGCGGCTTGAACAAAGAATTACCTCAAATGAAAAAAAGATTTTGGAACTTGAAAAAGAAAATAAATACATCAAGCAGTGTCTGGAAACTTTTTCATTTCGCTGTGAATTGTTAGAAAATCACTGTTACTCATCAAAACTACAGATCTATGGTGTCCCTCAAACCAAAAATGAAAATTTAATGGAAGTACTCTTAAAAATTCTTGGATTCTACGGATATAATATAACGATAGCTGAAATTCGATATATTTATAGGAATAAATCAAAATCTAAGCTCAAACCCATAACGGTGGAATTCAATTCGAAATATATAAAACAACAGGTTTTACAAGCAGCTAGTTTGAATAAGTCCTTCCAAAGTAATTTAATTGGTTTTAATGACGACACAAAAATATTTGTAACGGCGTTTCTACCTCCTCATAAAAAAAGCTTATTACATAAAACAAAAACACTACTTCAACAGCAAGGTAACTCAATCACATTCAAATACGTATGGGCTAATTATGGAAATATTTACTGCAAGAAGAGTGATAACGATGCTGTCATAAAGATTTCTTCATCATTAGATTTGGACAACTTATTAACAACTTAATTTATGTTTTCAGTTTAACGTTATTTTTTTACAATACTTTTATCGGAAATAATAATTACGTTATTTTTTTCATCTGATTTTGTTATCATTCTGATTTTAGAAGGAACGGAGTTTAAGTATAGTATAGTATTTTTGTTATATATTCTTTCTTTCTATTGATTTATTTAATCCAATATAGTACAACATACTCATTTTTGTTTAATTTTTTTTAGAATGATTTTCCTTAATTTGTACTATCATAACTCAAGAGGCTTGAAAACGAAATTTAAAAACTTTAAATTAGCTGTGGAAGAAAATAATTTTGATTTAATATGTTTAACTGAAACTTGACTTTAGAATAAATTAATTCCAACGAATACTTAGATGATTGACATGTGGTAATAAGGAAAGATAGAAACCAGCAGTTGAGTGGTAACGAATATTTTTCAAATTTAATAGTCGTGTTCGTGCGACAACTCTCATGTTGGCTAATGTAATTATTTCTAATACAATTTTTTAATGTAGTTTTGCTAATGTGAGCGCGTCTGATTTGACTGAGGCAACTGAAAAAACAACAACAAGTGCATAAAATTTTTTAGTTGCTCCAGTCGGGTTGAACACGGCTTATATTTGCGGATATTTTCGTTTTTCTGTTTTTAAGTCTCCTGATGATAGTTGATGAAATGAAACAATAATTTTTTTTTCTTTAATTTTATACTTTTGGATTGTATACTTTTAGATTTAATGTTTTTGGTAATTATTATTTCTCAAACTATATGAATTAATCTAGACACTTTATTAATGGTTATCTTGTTCTTAATATTAACTTGAATTTATATAAAATCAACTTTATACTTAAAAATGTAAATATTTGATTTTACTTGTACAAATCAAAAAATCCACTTGTAACTTTATTTTGTAATATTGAAGCAGCATATAACTGGGCAACTGTTTGCTGCTCTTGCCAAATAAATAAATAAATAAATAAATAAATAAATTAGTGTTTTGCATACCCTTTGTATCCTTTTCTTACGGTGTTCAACACGGCAATCTCCTTCCTTTTTAACATCCACTTGCTTGTTTGAGAGGTTCATCGCCTGGACTGGAACTACTCCTTCTTTTGCTGCTACTCGTGTTTTGCATTCCCGTCTGATGTGCCCTAGGTTCCCACAGTTCCAGCATCTTACTCTGCTAGATCTACTTCGTTGATTTCGTTCAGGTTTATCTTCCAAACTTTTGACACGCATGATCACTTCATCAAGCGCTGCTTTCAGTGGTTCCTCAGCAACTTCCATCTGACGTCCTCTATCTGAACCGTACGCTCTTTTTCCAGCTTCCATTTGCAGGGCCAATGCTAAGACTTCTACAGGTAGCTTCTTTCCGCTTAGATAAAGCTGATTCCTCATTTGTACATCTCGAAGAGCATTGATAAATGTATCAGCTGCCAATTCGTCTCGGTGTTCAGCGTTATAGTTCGGGTATGACAGATTTACCAGTCTCACAATGTCAGCCTCTAATTCTTGCAAAATTTTGCTGACTCCTTGTTTCCGTGTTTTGAGCTGCATGCGATGGAGAGCTTGTATACGACTTTCCCCATATCTTACTTCTAAGGCCTCCATTATCTTGCTGTAATCACGCTCTGTCGCTGATAGTGTCTGCAAAATTTCAGCAGCAGGTCCCTTCAATGCCAATATAAGCGCGTTTGCTTTTTGCTGGTGATCAACTCCAGTTGTAGCTATCTCAAATTGCATCTTAAATATCTGATACGATGTAGATCCATCAAATGCGGGTGTTTTCACTCTAGCTGGGGCTGAACTAGTTGATGGATTGATTATGTTACCTGACTTCCCTTGTGCTATTTCTTGGCGTAATTCACTTGAAAGTTTGCGTAATTTCTCTTCATGTTCTTCGGTAACTTTCCGCAGCTCCCTTACCACGTTGTTGATTTTCACCTCTGCACTGGATATACGTGACTCGATTACTTCACGTAGTTTTTGTTGATCTAATTTTTGTTCTGCGGCCAGTTTTTCTTGTCGGGCCATCAGATCGTTTCCTTGTTTGGCGATCATATCAGCAAGTTGTTGTTGTTGATCTACATTTTGCTCCGCTGCCAGTTTCTCTTGTCGGGCCATCAGATTGTTTCCTTGTTTGGCAATCATATCAGCAAATTGTTGTTGTTGGTTGTTTCCTTGTTTGGCCATCATATCAGCAAATTGTTGTTGTTGCTGTGCCATCATTTCTTTCATCAACATCATCATCGGACCAATTGCTGGGGCATTCTGGATCGGAGCTTCCTCCGGCTCTACTTCTATGAACTCTGTGTTTTGGCCTGCTTCTTCTAAAACTTTACGCAACCGAAATGCAAGTTCTGCCTTCGTTCCATGGATTGGAGCATTCCTTTTCTTCAACTCATCCTTCAGCTGGGTCTGGCTGAGATCACTAATATTTACTGTCTTGACCATTGTTTCAATAATCCCACTTCTGACACCACTGTAACGACTCTTCGTTGGTTCTTTTAGATTATTGAACAAACACGACAGTAAAAGACAGATCTTTAGTTAACAGAATCTCAAACTTTATTTGTCATCAAATTACAGCAGCTTCCGTTTTTCCTTACATTAAATTCCAGGGTCTCCAATTTATGTACGATAAACTTCACCGCTTTTCCACAATTTGAATCAATAATACTCGGAATCGTAAAATCTGTATTTACTATTCCACTAAGTTCAGATTCTTTCACTATTAGTACCCAGGCTCAAGTACCACCGATTATTCCTTATACTTGCGAATATTTATTAACACTTTTAATTGCAAAATTAAAACTGACTATCTGATATTTTTGTTCGCTTATTTATATCGAAAAATAAATAAATCGAAACTTCTATAATCCACTAGAAATCAATACTACGTAGTCCGTACATCTTGAATAGGCCACACCTGTTTTCATTCATACTTGCATTTGTATTAGCGAACTCAAATTTAATTTATGCAAAATGTATTTGTTAAAGAGAGTTAACTTTTGATCTTTGCCATAGAATGTAGAAAACATTTAGGCGGAACGTATTGGTTATTTATGATTAAATTAAATTAACCCATTCTGGACGAAGTTTATTACAATATATATATATATATATATATATATATATATATATATATATATATATATATATATATATATATATATATATATATATATATATATATATATATATATATATATATATATATAATATATATATATATATATATATATATATATATCTATATATCTATAATATATATATATATATATATATATATATATATATATATATATATATATATATATATATATATATATATATATATATATATATATATATATATACATACATATATATATATATATATATATATATATATATATATATATATATATATATATATATATATATATATATATATATATATATATATATATATATATATATATATATATATATATATATATATATATATATATATATATATTTATATATTTTTTTTTTTTTTATTCAAAGTTAGGCATGTTTAGTGTTAATTATAATAAATTATAAATTAACCTCTCTGAATATCCGAAGATACCATGCCAACTAGGGATAAGAATGGAATGCAAATTAAGATTCTCTGAGAAATTTATGAACGTTAACTTTAAAGCCTTGAGGATTAAATTCATCAGGGAAAACCCAGGAAGGTAAGGCATTCCAAAGATGAGATACTCTGTTGAAAAAGTCACATTGGAAGGCTACAGTTCTACACCTAATTATTTGAACTGTAAAGGGATGCGCTGCTACGTTTGCTCTGGTGTGACGCGAAAGGTTTGCTGATTTAGGTAAAATCGATTTGATCTCTTCAGAAGCTCGTTCATCCATAATATATTTATAAAATATAGTCAAATCAGCAACATTTCTTCTGTGCTGCAAGGAATCAAGACCGTTAGTAAGACTAGGGTTACCAATGAGTTTAATAGCTCTACGCTGTACAGAATCAAGGCAGTTGAGACTACTCAAGTAAGCTCCACCACATATGTGAGAACAGTATTCCATGCAGGGACGTATAAAAGATTTATAAACTAAAAGAAGTTGTTCGCTATCGAAAAACTTACGACATCGCCCCAAAAATCCTAACTTTCGAACAGCATTCTTAGCCAGATTAAAAATATGAGAATTCCACTTCATATTATTTTCAATCTCAACTCCTAGAAGTCTGGCAGACTCATTCTCTAAAAGATTTTTGGGGCCAAACGATAATGGAAAAGGATTGGGTGTCGTTATCCTAGAAAAATGACAAACCTGTGTTTTGCTTGTATTGAATTCAACACTGTTAGCAATACCCCAATCCATAATTGTTTTAAGATCAGTGTTAAGGGAATCTATCAATTTTGACCTACACTCACTAAGCGCTAAGGGTGTATATAGTTTAGGTGCTTCATGAGACGCATGAAGCCTGCTATCATCAGCAAAACTATGTATAGGATGAACCGTTGAGTCCAACAAATCATTAATATAGATAAGAAAAAGAGTTGGTGACAAAGCGGAACCCTGAGGAACTCCTGCATTAGTTGAAAAAGTATTCGATGATACACCGTCAACATTGACCCGAAATTTTCGATCAGATATAAAGCTCTGTGTCCAAGATATAAGCTGCTCGTCTAAACCATAGGATCTCAATTTGCATATAAGGTTGTTATGCCAAACTTTGTCAAACGCCTTGGAAATATCAAGAGCAACACCGAATGTTTCTCCAAAGTTTTCAAGCGACTTGTTCCAGATATGAGTGACAAAAGACAGCAAATCTCCCGTCGCTCTTCCTTTTCGAAATCCATATTGTCTTTCATTAATTAATTTGGAAGACTCTAAGAAGCTCATTAAATTAAAATTGACATATTTCTCAAAAATTTTAGCAACTACCGATAAAATTGAAATGGGTCTGTAATTCGTAGGATCAGTCTTACTGCCCTTTTTTGAAACTGGCTGTACACTAGCCATTTTCCAAATTTCAGGAAAAATTCCTTTCTTATATGACAAATAGAAGATTTTAGTGAGGATTGGTGCTAGCTCCCTAGCAAATGTTTTAAGTATAATCGGAGGAATAAAATCAGGGCCTGTTGCCTTGTTAGTATTGATTTTTAAAAGCATTTTTCGAACAATGTTTTTCCGAAAAATTATCCGCCTCATTTTATAAGAAACTTTAGAAATAGGTTTAGGTTGGAAATTAGGTTCTTTTAAAGTAGAATTTAAAGAGAAATAATGCCCAAGCAAATTAGCTTTCTCTTTTGGATCAATGATAGGGACATCTCTATTAACAAGAGGCGGTAGGGAAGATTTACAAAAGTTGCTTTGGACAGCCTTTGCGGCTTTATAGAAATTACGTGAACCAGTCGGATGTTCTGCGAATTTAGATGCTTTTTTCCTATTAAATAGATGTTTCTCTTCATCTATTAACTTACGACATAAATTTCTCTCTTTACGGTACTGTCTAAGGTTTTCATCGGTTTTGTTTTGATTAAACTTTCGAAAAGCCTTTTTTTAACTTTTATAGCTTTTTTGCATTTACTAGAAAACCATAGATCAGTTTTCGGAATGATCAATTTATTAGGAATAAATCTGTGCATACCATCAATTACAGTTTCAGAAAAATTTGATGCAGCTATGTCTGGGTCTTGGCCGGTAAGGAAAACATCTAAAAAAACTTTTAAGTCCTTGCCAATCCGCAGCTTTGTAATCCCAAACATTACGAGGATTCGCGTTAAATTGTTTTGGAATTTGTATATTTAGTTGTGTGGAGATCAAATTATGATCTGAACCACCCAATGGTTCTGATATTTTAAAATGAACCAGATATGGATCGTTTGTCAAAAATAAATCAAGTAAATTACTACTTTGACCAGGAATATCAGGAACTCTGGTTGGCAGGTCTATTATTTGAGTAAAATTGTGATAAAGAGCAAACAACTCAGCCTGTCTACCAACCTCGTCAGTTTTAGAGCTGTGTGTAAGCCATTCTTTATTATGGACATTAAAATCTCCAAGAACTATAAACTTTGCATTAGGATACTCAACCAACCTATCTATCTTCTCAGATAAGTCATGAAATAAATTAGAGTTCTCAGGTGAAGTAGGTGAAAAACGAAAGGAAAACGAAAGGAAAACGAAACGCGAACTCCTTAAGAGCTGTATCGAAAACATCAGCCAACATGCGGCTAATGGAAATTCAAAAGAGCGCTTTGCCAATGAGCGAAATCTGACAAAAGATTTCCACCCGAAATCCACAGCCATCAAAAATGAAAATAACGAGCTTACAACAAAAGAACGTGATGTGCTCATGGTTGCTTTGTTTAAAAAACTATGTAAAATTATATGAAAAGCCATAACAACTACAATTTGTTATTCTTTTTACACTGTAGTGAAAAAAGAACCCATTTTCACAAGGAATTAAGCGTGATGAAAATAGAATTTCCATATGGTATCATAGAAAAAAAACATACATATACATATTTACATTCTACAGACATGTTTTGCGAAATTTTATTTTAAGAAAATAATTTAATCTATGCATTGTTTTGTTTGTTTGTAATTTTACATACAATTAAAATTAAATGAATTGGTTGCAAAAGAAATTTAGAAAAAAAGATTAACAAAATATTACGTGAATTTAACAATTTTCTCAAAAAATATTTTACAAGAAATATGCACTTAGCAATAGTTATTGAGCACATTAAGTCAACCCCCTGTTATCAAAGCCACTATACCAGAAAAGATAATGAAAACAAAAGAAACTTAAGTTCGGATTTGAACATAAAAAAATGTATGACTTGTACAAACAAAAATGTGAACTTGAGAACAAGGAACCTGTAAAAGAAAAGTATTACTACCAAGTGTTTAACATAAAATTTAACTTGCACTTTAAACCCCCTTCAAAGGACACTTGCAGCAACTGTGATAAGTTATTTCACAAAATCAATGCTGAAAATGATGAGAAAAAGAAAGCTGATTTAAAGACAGAAAAAGAACTACACTTAACGCGCGCAGAACAAGCGAAAATATTTCTCAAATATAAATACAAATACAAATATTTCTCTATAGCAGGCTACAGACCTACAATCAATTTGTTAATCAATTTGAAAACGAAAATAAACGAAATAAAATATTTAAAAAATTTTTACTAAGAATAATTTAAATTCTACAACATAATTGATTTAAATATAAGTTGTTATACAGATTTTCAAGCTAAAATTGCGAGATATGATCAAAAACTGGTCGCAACACAACGTTAAAAACTTTAATGAACATTTTCTCTATTGTACCATGTTGAATGTGTTGAGTTGCACTTGACATAACTATTTTTCGGCATCTCCGGTTTATCTTAATTCCGTTTTATGCCAAAGTAATGAGGGTATGCAATTCTTATATATGGCGTGATTTTTTTAGCAAGATGTATTATGCAAATTCCACAAATAAAACAAAATGAATTTGGACTATTTTTACACTTGAAACTTCTTGAAAAGCCATTTAAATAAATTCAACTTTTTTTTTTTTTTTTATTTTTTTCCCTTTATCTCCATTTAGGAGCATAGGGCGTCTACTAGACTGGACCATCTAACTCTGTTGGGGGCAATCGCTTTCAGTTCACCCCATGTCTTGCCAATTTGTTTTGCTTCAGCTAGCACCGTTTTCTTCCATGTCATGGGTGGTCTTCCATCTCTCTTTTTACCTTGTGGATTCCACTCTAGGGACATCCTTGTTATATCTTCGACTGATTTTCTCAGTGTATGTCCTATCCATCTCCATTTTCTTTGTTTTATCTCGGTCTCAATGTCTAACTGCTCTGTCTGCCGTAGAAGTTCCTGGTTACTGATGGTGTTTGGCCAGAAGTATTTGATCAGTCTTCTCAGGCATTTGTTCACAAACACCTGTAGTTTATTTGTGATCTTTCTTGTTTGTTTCCACGTTTCACACCCATACAGCAGTACTGACTTGACACATGCATTGAACATTCGTAACTTTGTCTTTCTTGACAGGACGGATGCATTCCAGATCTTGTGCAGCATATTGAACGTATTTCTGGCTTTGTTAATACGCTGACTTATATCTTCAGTCCCGCCTGTTTTTGCTACAGTACAACCAAGGTACACAAATTTGTCAACTTCGTCCACTTGTGTATTGTTGATGGTAATTGGTGTTATCGTTTTGGTGTTCAATCTCATAGCCTTTGTTTTTCTGATATTAATGTTGAGACCGACTTCATGTGCAAGGGTTGATAGCTTCTGTATTTTCTGCTGCATCTCCGTATGTGTGTGTGTAAGTAGACAGATGTCATTTGCGTAGTCTAGATCATTGAGCCGTCTTGTTGTATTCCATTGGATTCCATTTGGACTTGCATCATCGAGCTTTCTCATGATACTATCTAGTACTATTAGGAATAGTAGCGGGGATAGTACACAGCCTTGTCTCACTCCTCGGTGGTTGTAGTATTCATCACTTTGCTGTCCTTTGTATTGTATTTTGTTTTCAGCATCCCGATACATTTCTTTGATTAGATCAACTATTTTCTTCGGGATGCCCATTTCACAAAGTGTCTTCCATATCGCGCTTCTGTTGATTGAGTCGAAGGCGCGTTCGAAGTCCACGAAGAGGAAAAAAAAATTCAACTTTACACTTTACTATTTTAAAAGAATTCTTAACTGATGTTTGAGAATGACTGAGCTTGTAAAATATTATTTACGATACGGCACAAAAAGAAAAGAAAAAATACATAAACCCGGTTGAAATAAGGAAAATTCAAAATAACTCGCAGTTTCATTCGAAAATTTGTATAACAACTTATATATAAATTAACTATTTTGCAGAATTTAAAATATTCTTGGTAAAAAATTTTTGTTCCCAATTATTAGTTTTGCCTTTTTTGGAAACTTGAATAACTTGGTGCAACCAATATTCTTGTTTTTTAACTTAGAAGAAAGGGAATTGATTTTACCACGGGCTCCAAGAAATTAAAAAAATTTACAATCATTGTTTGTTCCAAATTTATGGCGTTGAATATAAAAAAAATTTTAAAAAACGTAAATTTTTGATTTTTTTTTTTTTCAACTTTTTTCAAACTGCCAGAATCTTTGATGAGTTTTTACAAAAATAGCTCAAAATTTTTGTTAGCATCTTTTCTGTGCACTTCTTTTATTAATACATTGAATTTGTTTGTTTTGTAAAATATGCAATCCAAAAACCAGAACAACCTTTTTTTTCGCCGAAAAAATTGGTTTATCGCGAATATCTCAAAAACAAGAGGTAACCTAAAATAATGCATATAATATTCGTGTTCAGCAGGTCAAAATCCACAAGAAAAAGTTGGGATTTAGTCAGGGAGACAAAAAAAATCAAAATTTGTGAACTTTATGTTTGTTTATGTTTTAAGTATAAAAATTATTCTGTCATTTGTTAACGCTGGTGTACCCAATTGGCTTAGTTTTTTTAATTCATATCAATGAACAATTTAAAATCACCAGTAATCTTATGAATAGTTTTGCATGTGCCAATTTATTTCACAAGTCAATTATCCTCTGATCTTTAAAAGGTAAAATACATAAACGAATATCGGCCAGACGCTTTTATCAATGTCAACAAAGACCTAGAAAAAGTTGCTGATCAGGATGAAAAAAATATGATAAATTTGAATTCCACCATAACAAAGCTATCGATTGCTTTCAGGTCGAAGATAGAATTCTCCAACGAAAATTCAATTATTGGGTATACAAATAAGTTCTAATCGTATTTTTGCTAAACTTTGTAACGTATGACCTTTGGACACGCGCGACACTATTTTTTTATATGGGTGCGGAGATGGAGCCTTGCACCGCATGTTTCAGAAAAAGGTTCTCTCTATATTCCACTTTATTATCTAAATTTAAACAATCTAAACAGTTTTACAAACACAACACAATTAGGAAGTAAAACACAACAATCTTCACAAAACTTTATAATTTTTATTTGTCATCTAGCCCTAACTTAATAATTTGTTTTAATTAATTTTGTATTTTAATTTCTATTAAATTTTTTTAATATTTAAAATATTTTTAGTTTAAGTAAATTTTAGTTTTTATCAGTTATACTTAACAAAACTTGTGATGAGTTATCCCAACTCCAGATTTTTTGTTGTTAGCCCAACAGCAGTTGTATCCCTCTTTGTTCCAGACATCTTGTTCTGATGAGATCCCAAACGTAATAGACCTTATTAATTTTGTTTATTTCCCACATCGACCCGAAATTTGTATAAAACCAGTTTCTATAAATTTCCCCTTCAATTGTATATGATTGTTGTTGAATCTTGTTTTAGCATTAACATTACTGCCAACATTTAAATTATATTTCAACAAATTTGAATTAGTGACTTAATGCTTTGCAATCTATTAATACTAGTTGAAGAATATGATAGTGATGAATCAAGTAGAACAACCTCCAGTAAAATTCTAACATCTACATCGGTTTGACCTCCTTAAATATAAGCATTAATTCTTCTGTCACGAATATACTTCGAATCGTTGATAAGCTTTATACTTGCTTACAACATTTCCATCACTTTCGTTGCTTTTCATTATTTTCTAACAAATATTTTTTTTTTTTTTTTAATAAAATGTGTTGTGTAATAGGGTTTAGAATATGTGTCACAACAACACATAAATACCTTTTAAGACCTAGGTCTAGACCTGGGTCCCACAACAACTGGCGTTCTGAGGTGTAGATTAACGCTTTTTTTAAACATCTGTGGGTTGAAGCCACCTGAGACTAAGTGTTCCGGCAAACTATTCCATTTGTACGCAGTTCGGACAAAGAAGTCTCTCTGCGATCTGCCAGTATGATTCAAATATCTCATTCTCATTCTTTTGTGGTGGATCCACTCCCTCAGATGCGGATTGCTCAACAGCTGCTGCAGTTCTATATTTGTTACCACTAACGGTAAATTGCTATATTTTCGATTTGATATTGTATAAAATGAATACATTAGTGGTCTCAATAAATCAAAGCTACACTTCATCACCCGACACACATCTTTATGGGCTTCATTTTGGACAACTTAACCTAGATTTTCCTTAGATATAACATAATTTGATTCGATTTTTCTTAAATATAACAAAATACAAAATAAACTAATTATATAATTTTTATATTTGGATAAATTTAATATTTTTTTTTTTGCTTTTTTTGTTTAGTCTTAAGGACTATCGTTATTTACAATTAAATAGTTTTGCCTCTACTTTAAAATAAAATAAATTAATGACACAAATTTAATATTTTACTGTACAATACTCAATAACATTTTAAATTCAAATTTCAAAACCTGAGTGGACTTCACTTTTTACCACCTTCTTGCGAATTTAGTCTAACCGTCACAACTTAAAGAAATTTTTTAATATAGTTTATTTAATCAAAATAAAATTTTTTAATGTTAAACTTTATTATTAATCAAAATAATTTTCATCCGAATCTACAATCTTGTCCCTTCTTTTAGGTAATAAACGAATTCTTTTGGTGAAAAACTCTGGATGCTTGGAGGTGATTTAGTCGTCGACGCAATTTTTATGCTATCTTCAAAAGAGCGAAAGTGCTAGTCAGTCGGGATTAACTGCATGGACCGAAACATATGGTAATCGGACCTAACAATGCCTGGTGAATACAGCGGGTGGAGTAGAATGTCCAATCACTACCCTTTCAGATAGTTTTTGACAACAAAAGCAACATGTGGCCTAAATATGTCATATTAAGAAATCAACTTATCGTGAAGATTGTGCCCGGGATTTAAAATTTGTATGGAAAACCATAAAAGTCGGACAAGTGCGAATAAAATTCGCTCGCCAAGGGTTCCGTGATTGTAAGAGAACACAATATCGAAAATAAATTACATAAAGCTAGACTATGGACGCATAACAGAATAAATGTTTAATCGTAAACGTCAATTGTAAATGCCAATCACATCTACATTGATCAAAAATGTTACTTGAGGTTAAATCTTATCCATAGCTGTTTATGTTAGCTAAAGAAAGATTTAACCAGTATTTTAATGGTCTAAATTGGGAATATTTGTTCTATAAATCAGTGTCGAAATATAGGGTGGTATACATACACTTAAAATAGCAATTTTTTTATCAATAACTAAAAAACTGTGCATCGCAGAATTCTAAAAAATGTTGCAATGTTTCTTAAATTAAGTGTTCTTTCAAATGACACCCCAGTCGTTTGGTTCCAAAAAAGTTTTTTTTTTACCCTCCCCACACCCACCCCTAAACACACAGAAATATAATTATTTGAGAGTTCGCTATAAATTTCGTTCAAAATATAGCAAACTTCCTGTCTCTATGAATTTTTTAAATTTTTTCTGTCTATCAGTGTCGATACGTATGGGAGGGGGGGAGGCAACGGTCTGGAATTTACACATTTTTTAGAATAACTCAAAAACTGTGTACCGCAAAATTCTAAAAAAAAATCGCAATGTTTTGGAAATTTAGTGTTCTTTCAAATGATACCCCCCTCGTTTGGGTCAAAAAAAGTTTTTTGGAAGAAATTCCAAAATATATTTTTAAATAATGCTGAAATGAAGCCCTTTCATATGATACCCTACCCGTCTCGATAAAAAAATGTATGTTTTCAATAGTTTTCATAAGTTAGTTTTATAAGCCACCTCAAATTTTAAGTTCATTGGATTAATGGTTCACGAGATAATCGAAATAATGTGAAAAACACGTTGTACTCTCACCTATAGTGTTGCGAATAAAAAACGGAACCCTAATAATTAAGACAAAAAAGAAAACACAATTTTCAAATAAAAACACATTATTCATTTTTTAATGTCGAAAAGAATAAACATGTAAAACATTTACTTAATAATTAAACTTCTTAAAAAATAAAAATTGAAGAACCAAAATAAAGCTTTAATAATATTACACAAAGAAAACCTGTACCATTGACTTTCGAATGATTTAAGAAATAGATTTTAGAAAACATAATTCGTCAAACCTGTTTGTTAATTTGGAAATAATATTTTCGAAGGTTGAAAAGGCCCGTTCAGCTTCCACACTTCTAGGTGGAATGGTCAATAAATTATTATACATTCACTACAAATGCGGTCCTCTATGACGGCTTTGCTTATTTATTTTCATTTCTCTACCAATTGCGGTGACCAGTAATTACGAGTGTTTAACATTAATAATTAATTAATTATAATCTAATGACCAGTATTTAATATTTTATGTTGTTCCATTTTGGCCAAAAAAGATTTTTATAGGTATTAAAGTGAATTAAACTGCGTTTCAGTTCATCTTCCAAATTGCTTTTTTCTACTAAATCGACTGAAATCTTATCCTTAGCTACATTTTCGTTGTAATTTGTGCTCAATGATGTTGCAATGTGAGTATTAGGATAACCTGTTTCACATCCCACGTCTGCTGCTGCTGATGTAACTTTAAATAATCTTCAATAAAAGCTTTAATGGAGCTTCAACTTGGAACAGTAAATATGTTCGAGGTATCATCAACAAAAGCAGAGTTTCCATTCTGCAAATACTTAAATACTAAAAATGTTTCGGTTTTCCTTGCCTTTATGCTATATAGTTATTGAGACATTCGTCAACTTGCGAATTTATTGGTTTGATTAGTTTTTCTAGCTCAGTACATCTTGAAGAGTTACAAGTGCATTAGCCAATATTTCATGATAGAAAGGAACGAAGGATTAAAGGATTAAAGGTGCAAGCGTTGTCTAAATAGAATTTAACCCTTATCATCCCTAAGATATAAACCTTAACAAATATTTTCTCATTGCTATTGCCAGTGGAATTTGATCTCATTGCATATGACCAACAATAACAAAAATGCAAATCAACAAAACAGGATTCCGTGTTTTCATTGATTAATCAAGGCAAATATGACAATCCCGTAATCCCGGGATTTTCTTTCAATAATCCCGAGATTACGGGATCATAAAAATGGGTCGGGATCCCGGGATTGCAATTCCTATTGGTATCCCCAACAGTATGTGTGATGGAGGTATAAATGAAAGTGAAAACATTCGATAATTAGTCGTCACAGTTTTCAATTACCAATTACTTACTCTAGAACGATTATAGATGAAAAGAAATATTCAATGCATATCATTTATCCCAAATATATAAGTCTAATATTTATCATTGTATGGAGTATTATTGTTAAGATTTGGGCGCCGCGTCTGTATCCTGGCTCTTTTGGATTCTGTTCAAAAGTGCGCAATACGAATTGTGGGTGACCGAAATTTAACTTTTCTTCATCGTAAAGAAGTAATTGGAATATTTTCAATTCAAAGGTATGGTTTGAAGTTTCTCAGAAAAAAACTACAATTCACATTTTTTACGTGTTTCGGATCGGATAAATAAATAAATCGGATAAATATCGTCACAAACATCGATAGGATTGACATCAGATCAAATCATGCCTCAAACATACGATTTTCACTTTTACTTATCACCAGTTTATGCAAACAGCCAAAATGTCAATGCATAATGACTTCTTTGTTAGTACAACGTACAAATGGAATGCTCTACCGGAATGAACAGTCGCAAGTGTATTTAATCTACATTGTTTTTTTAAAAAACGTCCATAAACACCTCAGGACGCATGTTGTTGTAGAACCTAGGTATTAAAAGGTGTGTGTGGTTGTGACAAATATTGTAAATTCTTATTACACAACACTTTTTACTAAAAAATAATATAATCTAATCTAACATCCGATTCTACTATTTTGAAAGCTAGTTTTATCTTCTATTATTATGTTAATTGTACATATAACCATTTCCAAGTTTGCAAAGCAGTTTACATGAATTGAACGTGCGCCAAGGTTTCCGTCATCAACTAATAAAGTTTCGCAATAAAGTAAAACCGAATCAATTTAAAGAAAAAGAAGTAAAAATTACCCTTCTTTCACTATTCTTCAATATTTTCTTTATATCATATTACAAACTATTTTTTTCATTGAGGATCCACTTCACAATTCGACCACAAAAATATTTCATCGATCATCGCATTTCCACCTTCCCATTACTCAACAGAAATCCAATATTCATGTTATCATCATAAAGTTTAATTCTATTAACCGTCAATTTACTCCTCCTCCTATTTGGTCTTTTCTTGTTTTTAGTTTTTCCTTATCGTTAAATGATTTTTCTTTCTATTTCTTCCATTGAATTCGTATTGTTTTTTTCTGATTAACAGAAAATAAATAAATAAAAAGAAATTCTCGATCAAATTGGATAATAAAGATGCAATTCATCTTTTTATTATAAAATTGAGTGTGATGGAAAAACTTTTACAGGGGGACGGTTTGAAAATAGATATCGGAATAATTACGAACAATTGAGATTTAATTGTTTGAAGATAATTTTACGGAGATTGTCGAATTATCAAAGATTAGTAGTTATAGAGGGTTATAGCTTTTGAGAACACAAACATAAACACATCAACCAAGACTTATAACCTTTCAAACAAAAAATCAATCAGTCATTAAAAAAATATATGTAAATAATAATAAGAAAAATAAAATTCTTACAAGTTTTTTTAAATAAATAAACAAAAAAAAATAAAGAATTAAATTAAATTTCGATAATTTTATTAAGATAAAATTAAAGTAATTAATTGTATTCTTATTGAGACAAAAAATTTGTTTTGTATAGTTGGTTTTTTTTTGTCTTAAATCAACGAGATCGGATAAGCCGATTTCTTTGATTGTTGTTGTTGTTTTTTTTTTTATTTCTTAACCGTGAAATGAACAAACTCACCAAAGTAACAATAAATAAGAAAAAGAGGGATTTTTATCTGATCTAAAGAATTTGTTGTGTTATTTTTTTTATAGTTTTAAGTTTTTGGTCAAGGCGTCGATTTGTCTGTGATAATGTTATGTTTTTGGTTGGTCGGTATTTTTATGTTTAACTAAATTGATTTTGATTTAACTGATCATAAACCTTACACTAATTGTGTGTAGTAATTGTATATATATTGATAGGGCTATTCTGACAGTCGAATTTAGAGTCGAACGACACGACAAAACGAAAATGGTATTCTGACAGTCGGTTCTATACGACAAAGGCAAAAAATTGATATTCTGAGAGTCGTACGTGTAATGAAGCGCTTTCTCACTGGCGAACCAATGAGAAGGAATTAGCAGGAAGCGTACCTAGCGAGATTGTTTTTCTTGCCCCAAGCTAGCTGCAGCCCATGGGAACGATAAAGAAACCCTGCTACTTCAGCACAAATACAGAAATGTACGCTATTAACGAAAATATTCAGAAATGGAAAGAAATACAAGTGGAAAAATGGAGACTCTGGCGACCCCGGTTGCGAAAGACCCACGATCAACACGTCCAACCCCCACGTTCACTCACATACGCCCACACACACACACACACACTCCTTTATCATTATGACCTAAGTAATAAAAATAAATTTACTCACCCCATGATTAAACCCCGTCCTCCTATTCTGCTTCCATCAGCCCTCCATCCGCACGTGGATCACGTTAGGAATCTCTCGACAATATTTGGTATGATAACAAGGTTGAATGAAATTGCACGTACAAACGTGGTACGAAATGTTAAGTAGAAGCGTTATGTATATTCGTAAAATTTTGTTGGATCAAAAATGAAGTAATTGATGTAAAATAGTGTTGAATCAAAAACTGATGTAATTGATGTAAAATATTGTTGAATCAAAAATGATGTGTAGAAACGTTATATATATTCGTAAAATTTTGTTGGATCAAAAATGAAGTAATTGATGTAAAATATTGTTGAATCAAAAAAAAAAATGGTAAGTAGAAACGTTTTATAAATTTGTAAAATTTTGTTGGATCAAAAAAAATGAAGTAATTGATGTAAAATAGTGTTGAATCAAAAACTGATGTAATTGATGTAAAATATTGTTGAATCAAAAATGGTAAGTAGAAACGTTATATAACTTCGTAAAATTTTGTTGGATCAAATATGATGTAATTGATGCAAAATATTGTTGAATCAAAAAAAATGGTAAGTAGAAACGTTTTATAAATTTGTAAAATTTTGTTGGATCAAAAAATGAAGTAATTGATGTAAAATTCTGGCTGAATCAAAAATGATGTAATGGATGTAAAATACTGTTGACTCAAAAATGATAAGTAGAAACGTTGTATCTGGTTGTAAACATAAGCGCCGAATCAAGTTACAATCACAGGTGAGTATGGTAACAAGTATAGCAATTACGGACGACTACGTTGACATATAACGGTTGCAGGATGCGTTGAAATCAAAAACAAAATGTAATAAATTGTACCAGTACCAGTTAAATTATTCGTTGAATAGAACTGTAATAATTTTGTATCAATGAAGGCGAAGCAATACGGTAAAAGGTAATTGTTGACGTATGCGTTGAAATCCAAAAAAGATGTAATCAATTGTACCAATACTAGTTAAATTATTTGTTGAATTAGAACGGTAATAATTTTGTAACAATGATGGTGAAGCAATACGGTAAAAGGTAATTGTTGACGTATGCGTTGAAATCCAAAAAAGATGAAATAAATTGTACCACTACTAGTTAAATTATTTGTTGAGTTAGAACTGTAATAATTTTGTAACAATGATGGTGAAGCAATACGGTAAAATGTAATGGTTGACGTATGCGTTGAAATCCAAAAGAAGCAATAAATTGTGATAATACCAGTCAAACTATTTGTTGAGTTAGAACTGTAATAATTTTGTAACAATGATGGTGAAGCAATACGGTAAAAGGTACTGGTTGACGTATGCGTTGAAATCCAAATAATGTAGTGCAAATAACAAACACGAAGGTACTATCATACAAATTTATTTAACAGTAATATGATTCACTATCATCTGCCAGTTAGATTAATTTAATTAATTATTCTATATATTGGTATTGGAAAAAAAATATGTTCATACGATGAAAAGAAAATTGTTCATCCATCTACCACTATATTAACATTATCAACTTCTTAGATTACTGATTTTGTAATTTGATATTCTACACTATAGGACAACACTATTCTTAATTAATTAATTTAACAATTTAAAAGCTTTTATAGTTCGAGTTACGTTAATTATGACTAGAAACACGTATCAGAAAAAAAACCAAAACATGAAACAACTCCGTTACACCGAGTAGTTACGATTTTTCGATTTCAATTGGTTAGACTATGTCGTTTAGATTTTTTTTCTTTAATAATTAATTTGATACCCTATTGACATTGAAACTTTTCACAGTTTTTATAACTTAACATGAATTTAAAACTTTTTATAATTTTTATAACTTAACATAAAGTTAATAATTTAGAATTTTTATTTAACATGAATTTAATAAGGTAGAATTTTCACACGACAATAAAAGAGATAATAAGTAACTCAAATACCCGGCCTCAACATAACACATCCGATGTCAAATTGAACACGCATCAAAACAAAGAGTCACCATTGAAAAAAAACTCACATGCGTCGCAGTTTATATACGTGTATATATTGTTGGTTTTTAATTTACGCAACACAAACAAATAGAAATATTTTTATTTCGTTTAACATTTATTAAATTGAATTTTTCTGTATAATTAAGACGTACCGTTGTGTGGCCTTTCCTTCTTGTTATTTGAAAACTCATAAAACGACACAAAACATATATATTTTTTTTTGGTTTGTTAATTTAACTAACACGGCACAATAAATTCCAATAGAAAAAGGAAATCAAAACTAAAAGAGTTTAGACTTCTACAACACAAACATATAGATTTTATTTTTTTGTTTGTTTTGTTTTAAATTAAACTAGCACAACACAACATATGAACTTTTACTCAAATTGGCTGGATTTTTAAAATTCAAATTTTTCATTCCCAAAATTTTAAATGCCAACTCATTAAATTTACAATGACATCTCCACAAGTCAATGTCATGGATTCCAATTAGATAATCGAATGATAAATCAAGACTAAGCGAGGGAACGATGTACAGTGGCTCATTATATAGTCAAATTTTTTTCCTCGAAATAACTCGAATACAGTGTTTTAGATGTAATATAATTAATTTACATCAGATTTTCAAATTGTTGGGAACTTATTATAGTTCACAAAACCGTTTGCCATTTGACAATATTGTACGAAGATATGGTTTGGACACAGAATATTTCCGACACATCCATAATATGTATAATTGAATTCAAAATGAATCAAATACAGATGCGATCAATGTTATGATGTTTAGACATTTAATAACTACATTCGGCAATATCAATACAGTGAAGTTCAGATCAATCACGGAAGGATTGTTTAAAGCAAAACACTCATACAAAGACAAATCAAATGTTTAACAAAGCAAAAATAGTAATTCATTGTATGTTGACGATTGGAAACAAAATACACGTAGCCGTTATGAGGTTTTGAAAATTTCGTTGTTTCATTACGGTTTGTGTTTTAGAGAAAAATTCAAACCCAAGTAGTATGGCGAGAACAGTCGAATGGAAATATAGCGCGCGTCAATTTTAGTGTGTGGTAAGATTAAATTCTGATTAAAGTTTAGCGGTTATACGGATGATGATTAAAGAAAATTATCAATCAATTCAAATTAACCAATATTATATTACATTAATGAATAAATAAATCAGGGTAATTAGTGCCATTTTCTTTCTCCTATACGTTTGTCCACCTATTGCAGATTTAGTCAGATTTTAAGAAATATAAGGACGCTATGAGTTAAGGAAACTACACGACACATGAATATTGATGATGAAGGGATGAGAAACCATTACATGCGGTACGGATTAATATAAGGAACAACAACTAAGGAGGCTGCGACTATAATATGCTATATTATCCCAGACTATCCATTACAGAACAAGTGCTTTTTGGACGAACACCTACGACCAAAAAGAAGTTGAAAAAAGGCATAGGCTGGTCGCCAATAGACCTTGTATATACATATTAGCTTGGTGAAGCACCTCGACGTACCACAGATTAGCAATCAATGCGATCAGTATTACAAACTCAGTCTTAGCCGAAACAAAGTAACAAAGTATCTAAGAAAAAAAAACTTTTGGGAGGGGTATCGATAAAATCAGTATTCTACTCTATTGCAAGCGGTGGATAACTAACTTCTTCCAGACCCAATTTCGGGCAGATCTGGGGGTTCCCGAGACTCTAAAGTCACAAACAAAAAAAAATAAACCAAACCAATTTACTACCAAACTTGAGAATGAAGTAACAATTGACCTACTCTTTAATGATACATACACCAAGACTCCTGTTCTTATATTAATCAGGCTCGAACCCTACACCTGAGCTCACTAGTCTCATGCTCTATTGACTAAGCTAGCCGGGCTATTACATAATTTAAATTTTAAAATTAGAAATTTAGAACCCAAACCGAATGATTCCGAAAAAAAAACGTCTGCAACCAGAAGCATGTCCTCAGGAATGAAAAACTGCAGCAAAATAGAACTGAGCAGAATCCGTGATGATTCCATTCAATATCAGACAAAAAACAAATCTTCAAAAAAAAAACACAATTCATTACTTAAAAGCTGAATGCAAAGATGAAACACATGATCGTGAAAAGCCGTCAGCGAAAGTCCAAGAACGTCCCCGCAAATTATTAGAGGTTCAACCCATTGATGGTCAAGTAGCCGAGAAATGTCCAGAGGATAATACTTGCTTGAAACATTTGTATTTTCCATATAAATGAGAGATGGCGAATCAACAATAAACATATACCACTCAGACCCTAAGCCAGACTGTCCTTCGAATGGTAGACACCTCTTCGTTTGGGAAGCCAGGTCTTCCAGCTGATAAGCAGCGCTACCTACCAACTTTCAAACTCTGGCTTCGCAAATCTTTGTGAGAGCGCTACAGATAATTGTCTGCAGTTTATCTGCATCGCTCAAAATAATATTACGACAGAATACAATATTTTTGTTTTTGCGAAACCCCCATGAGATGAAGCTGGTGGACTGTGGGCCCTTGCAATACACTCGTCAGTGCATTCCTCGGGTAACCACAATCTCCAAACCTCACCCCCTGGAGGAATCTCAATATCTAAACAAGCCAGTATTTTACCTGGCCTGAAATTAGGTTATCTGCGAATACAAGGGTAGACGATGTCTGAGTTTATTGTCGGCAATAGATCTATCAATTATTTTCTTAAATTCATTCATAGGTGATTCAATATACTTGCCACTGACAGAATTTTTGGTTGTCAATTATTTGAGAATTTGGTGAATCGATTGATTCATTTCTACTATCATCAGCATCATAAAGTTTATCATATTTTAACTTTTCCACATCGTAACAAAATCAACAACTTGATCTTTTGAACTTGGAAATTTTAAAACTGAAATTTTTTTTTTTTTTTTTTTTTTTTTTTTTTTTTTTTTTTTTTAAATTTGAACCTATCCAAGACGGTTTAAAACAAATGTTACTAAATTTAGATTTTCTGCGTCAATTCCGCGTGACTGAGATTAGAATACGAAAGTTGAATTCTCTTATATTTTTCTAATAATTTAAGACGTTGTGTTTGCTCATGTGCGCTCTGTATCGTTAATCAATAATTTAAAATAGCGTTCGGCACGGGATTGAGAATTGGTGAACATTGCACATTGCTTACACGAAATCAAACGGAATATGTTTTTCTATTTCTACAATCTACAATTTCATTTCATTGAAATTATTTCCTGGCTGTGGAATTGCGTAACCAAATTTTAAATTTTAATTTAATTATTTAATTATTACCAAAAAATATTATTCCATTACAACACTTGATTACTTCAAACATATTAGAACAGAATTTCAAACAAAAATTGTATGGAAATTTAGCTATTCAAACCTCAAACAGCTGCGCAAGGTCTGACCAATTCGTCAATTATATTAAATAAGATTTATTATTTTGATATTATTTTATTACTATTTACGATTGTTTTCCAAGGTGCTGATATATGAACAGAACAAAAATAAACGGTGAGATTGGAGAGAAAGTAAGTATACTACAAATATGGCAGAAGATGGCAATTATGAAAATTTTCCGACTCAATTCAGGGCAGGTCTGACGGTTCCCTATTCTCGAATATGAGTGACCAAAAAAAGGTGCGGCAAGCCTACCGGTTTGACAAGGAGAATGCTTGATATTAACAAAATCGAATTAAAGAAAATTATATATAAAAACAAATCTTAACCTACTATGTAATTAAATTAAATTAATGCTATGGAAATGGAAAACAAGGATCAAAGGCAATTGGCGGACCGATACGAACACTTTGACCTTGACAATTCGAAAAACAATTAAAAGTAAAACTCACGTTTATTAGTTCTCGGGTGGGTACTACTAACCTACAGAAATTTTATATATTCTAATAAAGCAAATCTATATCCCTACACTGAGTACCCATCCAGAACTTTTTGTGCCTTTGATTTGTTTTAAATTTCCGTGTTTTGTGCCTTAATTCCTATTTTATTTCTTCTGCGTATCCTGAGGTTGGTATGGTTCAAGTAAAATTTCCTTAGTATCCTGAATAGTTTCTATTTAGTTTGTTGGATATTATTACTTTCTTGACTAAAATTTTCTTGAATGCCATTAATTGATTTGGTTATTTATCTTTAATTATATTTGGGTTTGTTGTATTTTATTAATTTCTTGATTTGACGTTATCTAAAAAAAATTTTGGAGAAAACAATAAATTAGTTTCTGATTCCTATCAGCAGTTTTGTTTGCTAATTAGTTCTTTCTTTAATTTTTTTATTTATCTATTCAATAATGATCTATTTAATATTTATATATTCAATATTTATTTATTCAATATTTATTATTCCATATTTATTATGCAATATTTATTATTCAATATTTATTATTCAATATTTAGACGGAGGACGGACGGACGGATCAATCAAGGGGGGGAGATCACCACACATGGGGTTGAAGATGGTGATCGCCAGTCTTTCTTAATATTTTTTGTTGTTTTAAGGTTTTTAATTTGGGACCAAAGAAAAATTTAAATAAACTACGTTAAGGGATGGGAACCAGGTAAGGGAAAGGGAACTAGATGGGATGGATAAGGATGGGATAAGGTATGGTGGGAAAGGAATAAGGTGGGGTATGTGTTGTCGGCATGTCACCCGGATGACAAGTGTCGCTGGGATGGTCAGAGGGTATACCCTCTGTACCATCATTCAATCAAACGACACCCCTCATCCGCGATCCAAACCGACGACACATACGGGGAGGTGCTATGATCCGAGTTAATCCAATTAGCTCACGACATGAAGGCTAGGCGAACTCTTCCCTCAGCAGTTGATATCAGACTGCCTTGGAAGATGTTCCCCAGTATCATTCGTGAGAACTGGACAACTCGGATCATAGGGTGCTAACGCTCCTGGGAGGGGACTCTAACGTTATGGAGCTGTTAGCCCAGCTGAGAATCTCACTGTCACAGCGAACCCAGAGCATGACCAGATGACCAGGATGGATGTGATAGGCGTATACGCCATTTCACAAATATCTAATCCTGGAACCTGGCCACCCCTGGCATTCCCCGTGCCAGCAAGAAACCCAGCCGTTACTAGGGTCCGTGGGTTTGTAAAGCCCATTGAGAATGATCCCGAAGAATCATTCTCACCCTTGCGTTTCAGAAAAATGAAAAAAAGGAGAGTTGTAGCTGGAGGCGTGGGGACGCAAAACCCCATCGAAGGAAAGTCTGAGGAATCTCAGACTTCCTTCGCTCCTGCGCGTTTGAAGCAGGGAACTGCTTCTACGCCGCCAGAGTCTTTACTATTGTTTTAGTGGAAATAAAGTTAATTATGAAGAAAAATT
The DNA here is from genome assembly GCA_963693315.1 of Diogma glabrata. NCBI lineage: Eukaryota > Metazoa > Arthropoda > Insecta > Diptera > Cylindrotomidae > Diogma > Diogma glabrata. Next base: position 21,582,625 of record OY856189.1, read on the forward strand.
TTTAAAAAAAAAATTTTTCAAATTTTTTTTGGAAAATATGGAGGGACTCCTCCAGAGTCCTACATTGCTGTAGGGACCCTTAGAGAAGCCCCACGTTGGGCGCCAATTTGTAATGAAGCGCTTTCTCACTGGCGAACCAATGAGAAGGAATTAGCAGGAAGCGTACCTAGCGAGATTGTTTTTCTTGCCCCAAGCTAGCTGCAGCCCATGGGAACGATAAAGAAACCCTGCTACTTCAGCACAAATACAGAAATGTACGCTATTAACGAAAATATTCAGAAATGGAAAGAAATACAAGTGGAAAAATGGAGACTCTGGCGACCCCGGTTGCGAAAGACCCACGATCAACACGTCCAACCCCCACGTTCACTCACATACGCCCACACACACACACACACACTCCTTTATCATTATGACCTAAGTAATAAAAATAAATTTACTCACCCCATGATTAAACCCCGTCCTCCTATTCTGCTTCCATCAGCCCTCCATCCGCACGTGGATCACGTTAGGAATCTCTCGACAATATTTGGTATGATAACAAGGTTGAATGAAATTGCACGTACAAACGTGGTACGAAATGTTAAGTAGAAGCGTTATGTATATTCGTAAAATTTTGTTGGATCAAAAATGAAGTAATTGATGTAAAATAGTGTTGAATCAAAAACTGATGTAATTGATGTAAAATATTGTTGAATCAAAAATGATGTGTAGAAACGTTATATATATTCGTAAAATTTTGTTGGATCAAAAATGAAGTAATTGATGTAAAATATTGTTGAATCAAAAAAAAAAATGGTAAGTAGAAACGTTTTATAAATTTGTAAAATTTTGTTGGATCAAAAAAAATGAAGTAATTGATGTAAAATAGTGTTGAATCAAAAACTGATGTAATTGATGTAAAATATTGTTGAATCAAAAATGGTAAGTAGAAACGTTATATAACTTCGTAAAATTTTGTTGGATCAAATATGATGTAATTGATGCAAAATATTGTTGAATCAAAAAAAATGGTAAGTAGAAACGTTTTATAAATTTGTAAAATTTTGTTGGATCAAAAAATGAAGTAATTGATGTAAAATTCTGGCTGAATCAAAAATGATGTAATGGATGTAAAATACTGTTGACTCAAAAATGATAAGTAGAAACGTTGTATCTGGTTGTAAACATAAGCGCCGAATCAAGTTACAATCACAGGTGAGTATGGTAACAAGTATAGCAATTACGGACGACTACGTTGACATATAACGGTTGCAGGATGCGTTGAAATCAAAAACAAAATGTAATAAATTGTACCAGTACCAGTTAAATTATTCGTTGAATAGAACTGTAATAATTTTGTATCAATGAAGGCGAAGCAATACGGTAAAAGGTAATTGTTGACGTATGCGTTGAAATCCAAAAAAGATGTAATCAATTGTACCAATACTAGTTAAATTATTTGTTGAATTAGAACGGTAATAATTTTGTAACAATGATGGTGAAGCAATACGGTAAAAGGTAATTGTTGACGTATGCGTTGAAATCCAAAAAAGATGAAATAAATTGTACCACTACTAGTTAAATTATTTGTTGAGTTAGAACTGTAATAATTTTGTAACAATGATGGTGAAGCAATACGGTAAAATGTAATGGTTGACGTATGCGTTGAAATCCAAAAGAAGCAATAAATTGTGATAATACCAGTCAAACTATTTGTTGAGTTAGAACTGTAATAATTTTGTAACAATGATGGTGAAGCAATACGGTAAAAGGTACTGGTTGACGTATGCGTTGAAATCCAAATAATGTAGTGCAAATAACAAACACGAAGGTACTATCATACAAATTTATTTAACAGTAATATGATTCACTATCATCTGCCAGTTAGATTAATTTAATTAATTATTCTATATATTGGTATTGGAAAAAAAATATGTTCATACGATGAAAAGAAAATTGTTCATCCATCTACCACTATATTAACATTATCAACTTCTTAGATTACTGATTTTGTAATTTGATATTCTACACTATAGGACAACACTATTCTTAATTAATTAATTTAACAATTTAAAAGCTTTTATAGTTCGAGTTACGTTAATTATGACTAGAAACACGTATCAGAAAAAAAACCAAAACATGAAACAACTCCGTTACACCGAGTAGTTACGATTTTTCGATTTCAATTGGTTAGACTATGTCGTTTAGATTTTTTTTCTTTAATAATTAATTTGATACCCTATTGACATTGAAACTTTTCACAGTTTTTATAACTTAACATGAATTTAAAACTTTTTATAATTTTTATAACTTAACATAAAGTTAATAATTTAGAATTTTTATTTAACATGAATTTAATAAGGTAGAATTTTCACACGACAATAAAAGAGATAATAAGTAACTCAAATACCCGGCCTCAACATAACACATCCGATGTCAAATTGAACACGCATCAAAACAAAGAGTCACCATTGAAAAAAAACTCACATGCGTCGCAGTTTATATACGTGTATATATTGTTGGTTTTTAATTTACGCAACACAAACAAATAGAAATATTTTTATTTCGTTTAACATTTATTAAATTGAATTTTTCTGTATAATTAAGACGTACCGTTGTGTGGCCTTTCCTTCTTGTTATTTGAAAACTCATAAAACGACACAAAACATATATATTTTTTTTTGGTTTGTTAATTTAACTAACACGGCACAATAAATTCCAATAGAAAAAGGAAATCAAAACTAAAAGAGTTTAGACTTCTACAACACAAACATATAGATTTTATTTTTTTGTTTGTTTTGTTTTAAATTAAACTAGCACAACACAACATATGAACTTTTACTCAAATTGGCTGGATTTTTAAAATTCAAATTTTTCATTCCCAAAATTTTAAATGCCAACTCATTAAATTTACAATGACATCTCCACAAGTCAATGTCATGGATTCCAATTAGATAATCGAATGATAAATCAAGACTAAGCGAGGGAACGATGTACAGTGGCTCATTATATAGTCAAATTTTTTTCCTCGAAATAACTCGAATACAGTGTTTTAGATGTAATATAATTAATTTACATCAGATTTTCAAATTGTTGGGAACTTATTATAGTTCACAAAACCGTTTGCCATTTGACAATATTGTACGAAGATATGGTTTGGACACAGAATATTTCCGACACATCCATAATATGTATAATTGAATTCAAAATGAATCAAATACAGATGCGATCAATGTTATGATGTTTAGACATTTAATAACTACATTCGGCAATATCAATACAGTGAAGTTCAGATCAATCACGGAAGGATTGTTTAAAGCAAAACACTCATACAAAGACAAATCAAATGTTTAACAAAGCAAAAATAGTAATTCATTGTATGTTGACGATTGGAAACAAAATACACGTAGCCGTTATGAGGTTTTGAAAATTTCGTTGTTTCATTACGGTTTGTGTTTTAGAGAAAAATTCAAACCCAAGTAGTATGGCGAGAACAGTCGAATGGAAATATAGCGCGCGTCAATTTTAGTGTGTGGTAAGATTAAATTCTGATTAAAGTTTAGCGGTTATACGGATGATGATTAAAGAAAATTATCAATCAATTCAAATTAACCAATATTATATTACATTAATGAATAAATAAATCAGGGTAATTAGTGCCATTTTCTTTCTCCTATACGTTTGTCCACCTATTGCAGATTTAGTCAGATTTTAAGAAATATAAGGACGCTATGAGTTAAGGAAACTACACGACACATGAATATTGATGATGAAGGGATGAGAAACCATTACATGCGGTACGGATTAATATAAGGAACAACAACTAAGGAGGCTGCGACTATAATATGCTATATTATCCCAGACTATCCATTACATACGACACGACTTTAAATGTCAAAAACAATCAATTTTTGTCGTAGCTTTTTTTGGCATATATTTATATTTAAGAAATGTTTGATTTAAAATTAAAATAAAATAAAGAAATGATGAGATTAAAGTAGAATTTGGTTTTGACAGTGCAATCCGCTAAATAAAGGATTAATTCAAACAATTAAATCAATGTTTATAATTAAACTAAATTTTATGTTTTATTGTATTTTTAATTTAATAATAATAAATGAATAATTTACTATATAAAATTCCTTTGCAATTTATTAAATTATAAATACTATTTTCTCTATGTAGCATGTGTTATAAGTGAATAAAAATAATAACATTTTTATAATTTATTTCTATTTTATTATACAACATTTAATTTTAAAACACAAAAAATAATACCATTACACCAAAATAATTTTTATTCTTATTAATTATTCAAAGAAAAAATTCAAAAGTTTTTGATTTTTGATAGATTTTATCTGTCAATTTACAATTTTTATTAGTGGTGAGCAATAAGGTAATGGTGAATAATTTGTCGTTTCGTACGACTCACAGAGTACCATTTTAGAGTCCTTACGATACGAAATTATTTTTCAGCCTTATATACGACACGACTATCAGAATAGGCCAATACATTTTTTATTTGTTTAACCAATTTTTCAAAAGAAACAATTTTTTTTTGTAGTACCCTGTTTGCATTTAGATTTCTGTTTTTGAAAACAAGAACAAAAAATAAACTCCTGTACATACACTAAAAAGTTTGGCTTAGACTTGCCACCTTTTCAAATTTATAAAACGGGACACAATCGTTATAACCAAATTAAGTGACAACTTCGATTCCTTTTCTTACGCGTAAGGAAATCAAACAATAAATTTAAAATATTCGAAAATCAGTTGTATTATACCAATATGTACACTGCATCATATCGAACTTTGAACAAGTAAATCGAGAAAAACGTCGATATTTTGGTGTCCGGGTCAATCAATCCATCGCTGATTGACTAAGAAAGTCAAAAATTTACTTGGATTTTGGATATTTTGATCTAAAAATTTTATGGCAAAACCTGTGTTTTCGTGAATTTCAGTTGGTTTTCATGAAAAGGTTGATTTTTTTTAAAGTGAAACTTCTTAGCGACGTATTTGTTTGAATTTTTTGTTACGCTAGAGATGTAACGTTAAGTATAAATATAGTATATGTTTTACAGCATTTATATTTTCAATGTTTTTACATAAGATTTGATTTTTTACATCCCGACTAGCATTATATAAGGGCTCAGATCTGGACCGGATACGGATTTCCCTACTACTGATAGGGACCGTATGCCAGGCACACTGGACAGGTCCTGATCAGTAATGTAACGCCTCAAACTATCCATACCGGATGAGGCAGCCCTACTAGAAACGGACGAGGACCGGATCATTTAAAATAGGGAATTTTCTATAACATACATTAGAAAAATTAGACAATTTACTGCTACATACATTAGACAAAAATGTTTATAAAAATATTCAAACTTTATACTTACCTATATGTATTCACAACGCAGAGAAACGATAACTAAAGTATATGTGAAATTTCGCAAACTATGTATATATAAAATGGATAATACTCTAGTGAATTTTAACCAAATAAAATTTATTAAAATGAAATAGGGCTCAGATCAGGACAAATAGGGCAAAGCCTAATTGGAAGTCAGATATGATTCTGGTCCGGCGCTGGTCCGGCATTTACTAGTAGGGATGCGATAGGTTTTCGAAATCCGGGCCGGATCAGGATAAATACGGCACGCCCTAATAGTGAAATCAAGTATGATTTCTGATAGGGCCGGATGCAAGTGCCCTATTAGGATTTACCTTATTACACCCTGATCCGGCCCGGATCATAATAGGGCATACCTGAACAAATTGTTAGTCGGGATGTTGTGATCAATCCTCTTATATGTGTATTTATGTATTTATGTACCTTATTTCAATGTTTTTACATGTAATTTGTTTATTAATTACAAACACTAATTTTTTGTTCGCGTATTTTAATAACGATCGGTTTTGATTTTCAAAAACTTACCGACAGGTTAAAATTGCAATAATCTATTCAGTTTTGTTACTACTGTGAACAATATATACAGACATTTTTCCCGAAAAAAGCGTGACAGCTGCAGTGATCAGGTGATTTTTATTTCGAAATCTTTAAATAATTGGTAATGCTTGGAATTTACCGCCCTTTGTTAAAAACAGCACTAAAATCAGTGAAATTTTTTATATATTTGTCCAAACCACATCTACATCTAAAGAAGTCTCACTTCAAACGTGAGCTTATGAGGATGCAGCTCACACATTTTTTTTGTTCTTCTTCGTTTGTTTTTTGTCCATAAGTTTGTAAATATTTTCGAAAATGAATGTCTCCTCTCTGAGTTACACCGTGTTTTCAAGAACGAGAAGAGAAAAGTAGAAAACGAAATTTTTTGCATCCCCTCGAAGACGGTGTTATATAAAACGTTAAAATTGTTTAAAAGGAATTTCCAATTTTTGCTAGATTATAAGTAATTTTTTTTTATTTTGTCCCAACCCCTTTTGTCCCAACCCCTTAATGTAATCAATAAAAAAAACTTATACTATAGTCACAAGATTATAAGCTGTCTATACAAATTTAACAAAAGAGTCAGGGAGCTGTTTAATTTTCATAATTCTCTATGCTTGGGCAGCTCTAGCAGGGCAAATAGATTAAAATGGCTTAGGTCCGGTCGAGTGGATGAAATATAAGGGAGCATACATTATGAGTTACATCGTAATTTAGTAATAATTTGCCAGATTCTATGATTTTGACAGATAATCGAAAATGTAATTGACAGTCCTCTTCACTATCGTTTGCAAAAACATAATTGTTTTTTTTCACAAATATATTGAAATACGCGACCGTTATAAATAACTAGTGCAAACTATTGAACTAGAATCTTTGCCGTTCATTCAACTTCCTTGATGTTAATATCATTCAGACCAGCCCCAATCTTTATGAAATTTAGTCAAATGATAACGCAATAAAAAAAATACCCTGAGCAGAAATCAGTTAGGAAAAACCTGAATACAGTCAGCGCGTGATCAGAAACTGGTCAGCCCTACAAGGGCAATCCCTATTAGAGCAATCTGATGTGGGCCTGTTCCAGACCTGATCCAGAATACCCTTTTAGGGTTAACCTAATTTGTATCCGGCCTCTTATCAGGTTTTTCGTATTTGACCCCTAGCGGAAATTTCAATTGGTTAAAATTCACTAGAGCATTATTCATTTTAGAAATTTATAGTTAAAATCGTTTATGCATGTTTTAGTTAGCGCTTCTCGGCTTAAAGACGTTAATAATAGTGATTAAGGTGGTATGTATGTTTTAATTTTTTCCATTGTAATATTTTTATTTGATTAGGTCGTTGATTTGATCTGGTCCGGGTATCCCAATCAGGGCCTGATCCGATTATCCCAACCAGGGTCTGATCCGGTAATCCCAATCAGGACCTGATACGGCAAAACCATCACACGCATGATCGGGCTGCTCTATCAATGCCTGATCTGGACTAGGGAAAACCTGATCAGGACCTTAGTTGAGCCCTGACAAATTGCTGCTCGGGATCTTATCAGGTTAGGTTAGGAACAAAAGCTGTCGATTGCCGCTCTAAAACGTACAGGTTCGTTCTTATATGTCCCCCAAATTAACTTTTCATTCAAGCTTAATCCAACAACTGTTAGACTTGGGCAACATAAATCGGTTTCATTGATCATCGCATAAATCGGCTCTTTAGACTTGACTGGGAACGAAACTGTTGATTATTATGAATGATTGTCGAGTGTTTAACACACTTGACCTTACATTACCTAACACATATATTCACATAAAACGGCTTTTACCAATTCAAAAATTACAACAAAAATCTAGCCAGTCGACTAAAGTTTTTACGTTTTGTAATGCAAAAATCGAATTTCTTTCATAGCGATTTGATTTTTTTTAAACAAAACAAAACAAAATGAGATAAATCAAATAATATGTATTCTCAACAAAAAAAGGGAGCCAAATTTTGGGTCTATTCAGTAAAATATTCAATCAAAAATTTGTGTTATTCATATTTTTTTAGGTGAATATGATGAGTGTTTTAAATCATTAAATAATTTTTGCCATGACTCCTATGATGCTAGGTGTCGTTTCTGATATCAAATCTTCATCGTGTATATTTCGGTCAAAGGAGATACATATCTAGTACTCTTGTTCTAATTTTACCATTCAGATAAATTCAAATGCCTACTAAAAATTTAGAGTTTTTCCGCCAATCTAAATTAAATTGGCATAATTATTTACCTATAAATATTAATTGTTCTACTTTGTTGTGGGGGTGAGCTTTTCGTCGAAATAAGACTCTTCATATAAGAAACCAGTGTAATAAAAGTTGCGGTATTGCCTGTAGATATGTTCTAAATGATGTAGCTTTTGGTGTTAGACTGAAACAGAGAAAAATTTAACTTACACTTCAATTGACAAAATTTTGTAGAGATAGATCACAAAAATTCTGTTTTATCGAAACGGTACAAACTGCGTCCCGTTCAAAGTTACCTCGTAAAAATTCCAAAAAGATCCTACATATATCGTAAAAAACCACCTTGATTTTTCAAAACAAATAAAGATTGTGTAACCGTCGTATTTTGATGCAATGGTATCGAAGATCGCATATCGATCGAGTTTTAAAACCAAAATCAATGGAAGGTGTAGATATGCACAGCATTCCCAGTTCAATAAATAACAAAAAAAACATTTTAGTAAACTCCTTATTGAATCATTAAACAAATGTTGGAACGCAGAAGATCAAGGCTGTATATAAACAAAAATGGTCTTGAATTTAAAGTTCCTTTAGTTCATGGGTTTTCCCCGATAGCTTTAATCCTCAAAACTTTAAAGTTATTTTTCATAAATTTCTTAAGGAAACTTAATTTTTTCAAACTTAATCCTAATCTCTAGTTGGCATGGTATCTTCGGATATTCAGAGACTTTAATTTATAATTTATTATAATTAGCACTTAACATGCCTAACTTTGTAAAAAAAACAACTTTGCGATGAAAGTATAACCCCAACATTTAAAATATACTACATATACGTAAGATTCTTCTAACACATTTCGAAAAAACTAAAAAATAATGAAACACTAATATGCGAGGACAAATTTCCAGTTATGAATTGTACCAAACTAGCTCAATTAGTGACCTATGTTAAATAAGATCTTCAACCAACATCCATTCGAAAATGCATTAAAAAGATTTTTGACATGAAACTGTAATGATGAAACTATTTGACTAGAGTGTGTAAAAAGAAAAGATTCCGTTATTTCTAGCTCGGCCGAATATCCAAACATCATTATCATATCATAACATCATCAAATCATAACATCATATATAATGGTACAAACAAATGGCGTAGCAGGATGACCTATCAAATCCAGATTTAGGTGAATTGTTGTAGTCAGGATTTTAGAAAAATCGATATTTTCTAAAATTTCAACAATTACTGAAGGGTTTTCTAATTTTCAATGGTTTTTGATTGTTAGATTTTTTGATTATTATATTCAATCAAATTTTTTCAATATCTTAGCTATATTTACTCAGATTCTCTTAACAGATTTTCTTATCTAATTTCATTACATCTTTAAAATCAGGGACTGAAACCGAACCCGAATCTGAACCCAAATGGGTTCAGGTTTGGTCTTTTTATAAACCATGAACCCGAATCCGAATCCAAAAATTCATCAGGTTCGGGTTCATAAATAAATATAAAAAAAAAATATTTTCCTACACAAGTAAGCGTAGAGAGGAGTTTTCAGCTTTGAAATTTGTATTGTTACCACAAAGATCAAATTTAAAAGAAGAAAATTTAAAAAATATTTTGATTATTAAATTAAATGAGAATTTTTTTGAGAAATAAGTAACGTTTTTTGACAAATAAATAAAATATATTGTACTCTTTTTCTAAATTTTGAACCCGAATTCGAACCCTGAACTGATCCTGAACCTGAACTTTCTATTTTTATTAACCCGAACCTGAACCTGAACCCAATTTTCTCAGGGTTTCAGTCCCTCTCTAAAATCAACAGCGTTCATATAAAAAACAACATCTAATTCAAACTCAAACTCAACCCAAATGCAAATACAAAGCTTTTTGTTTGGATGTTGAAGTAATTAGGATTTTTATGAGCTCAGGATTCTAAGATATCCTTTTAATCATTTTTCAATACATTTTGCATTTCGTTCATTAAAACCATATATGTACATTCTTCAGTACTGATCCATATTCGTTTATGGTAGACACAATATTAATGTTTAAAAAAAATTAACAAACCTTTGTTACGTTTAATTTTACTGTTTTCAAAACGAACACAGATTGGAGTTACAATAAACTATATTAAACGTTGTGTATTCCATTTTTAACCTCCAAACGTTTTATGCAAATGATCGAGTATCAATTTTGAACTTTAAGTGCTATAGTAATTTGTACGTGTAGTGGAAACTAAAAGTTTTCAGATCGTGAGATAAAAACAAAGTTGAAATGAAAACAATTCAAAAGATTGGACTGACTAGTCAGTACACTCAGAAATCTTTAACATGGTTTTTCCCTGATTTACTAAATTTTAGGAGCCCAAAATATTTGAATTAGCAGCTAGCTAATGTTGAATGATTTGAATCTGAACATTTTTATAAAAATTTAATTTCAATTCAATGCGTGTAAACAAGTTTGTTAAATTTTTTAATATTTCATCAGGAAATTCATCGGCATTACAATGGAGACTACAGACCCATGTAGATTTATTAGTCCTATCGAAGTTGGAAAAAGCTGCAATGTTCTTTAAGTTACCTGTTTTGAGTTTAAAAACAAACACAAATTTAGACTTTTAAACGACTGTTAGTAAGGATTAAGTTTGTGTTTAATTTTAATTTTGTCTGGTATTCCTGATAGAACATCGAAGAAATTTGGTTACGCCGATGATTGGACCTTGGCCACACAAAACAAAGACATGAGAGTCGATTTGCTTTCAACTGATTAATAATGAATGACTATTTCCGAGCGTGGAGCTTATTTCCTAATTTAAGTAAAACCGAAAGTTCATGATTCCACTTAAACAATAAACTGGCAAAACACGAACTATCAGTGTTATTTATCGGCACTGTTGTTAAATACAATTAACAGCCAAAGTACCTGGGAATTACTCTCGATAGAACTCTTTCCTTTAAACTCCACCTAGAGAATACGCCAAAAAAATTCTTAAAACGAGAAACAATATACTTTACAAACTGGCAGGTTCAACATGGGGTGCTACTCCAGCTGCCCTCCGCATAACTGCTGTAAGCCGACTGGTGTACTCAGTGGCTGAGTACGGAGCACCAGTCTGGTTGAATAGCACACATACCCAAAAAATTGACTATCAACTAAGTAGGTTTTGCCAGACATTGTCATACGGCGAAGCACTGGTCCATTAATGGTTATCCCTAGTTGGCATGGTATCTTCGGATATTCAGAGACGTTAATTTATAATTTATTATAATTAACACTAAACATGCCTAACTTTGAATAAAAAAAAAACAGTCCTTGGCTATTGGTATTGGGCCAATACTAGAACCATTTATCGGCCGATCTATGGCTTACAGAAAATAGTCAGTATATTATTACCTTTGAATGGACAAGCACTGGCCCATGAATGGTAAATATTACTTGGCTATTGTTATCGTGCCATTACTGGAACCATGAATCGGCCAATATACCGTTTATAGGAAATTGCCAGTTAATTTATTGTGTAAAACTGTACAACTTTGTATAGGCCATTGCTGTTTTCTTTTCTCTGGCCCATGAATGGCAACCATTTATTTTCCGTAGTTATCATCCAGTAAAATTATGTAAATGGCCCAGTCGTGGTTGCCAGTACTCGCCCATTGCTGCATTACTGGCTGCCAGTAATGGACCATTACTGGACCAGTTGTACAACCTTATATAGGCAGCTCTAAGGCTCGATGCGTACTATAAGTGGTACTATCAGGTCCACTCCTTTACCTTGGCTTACTGTGTTAAGTAATACCACTTTACCTGCACTCAGTCGCTTGCATGCGATCATGCGTGAATATAAAAAGGTAACCAAAAACATCACGTTACCCTTGCATGAACATTACGGTGACCATACTCTTTGTCGACTGAAATCAAGAAAGCCTCCACATAAAACTGCCAGTAACCTGCTGGCAACTGATTTTTATTACATTTTAACATTGCAGCTGTGAGTCCAATTCCACGTTACAATGCCGACATCTCAGAAATCCATTTGTCCACTCCCGATGTAGTAGCATGGATAGACTCACTCGATGTAAATATCTAATATCCAAGTGTAATAATGTCCAATGCGTCAATTTTTTTTACTTTTTCTCTTTAACTAGAAGACGCGCAATCAAATCGATTGTAGGCTCATTTAATATGTATTCATGGTTTATTTTTGTTTAAGTTTTTTTATTTTGTTGTGTCACGAAAAAACCATACGCTAAATAAATTAAAATTTTGTCTGAAAACTCACTAATTAAAATGATCATAGTCTTCGTTTCAACTAAAACCAAAGTCATTATGCGCTAGTTACCCGAGCAAAAATTTCTTAGGGCTCAAATACGGCCCTGATCAGGTTAGCCCTATTTTGATAGGGCCCTGATCATGAGTGTAACGCTTTTGCCTAATCAGGCCCTGATTGGGATAAACGAATCAGGCACTGACCAAGTTTTCCATATAAAATTAAATAGGGCAAACCCTAGTAAGGCATTTTGTATCAGGCCATGATCAGATTGCCCAACTAGGGGTCAGGTATGAAAAATCAAATCAGGGCCGGATGTATCCAAATAAGGTTTGCCCTAAAAGGGTATTCTAATTCAGGTCCGGAACAGGGCCACATCAGATTGCCCTAATAGGGCTTGCCCTATCTGACCCTGATTAGGCCCTGACTGTATTCAGGCTTTCCCTAACTAATTTCTGCTCGGGTAATTTACGTATACGCACAACAAACTAACAGTTATATTTTAAAGGATCAACTTATAATTTTACTATTGCCCACTCTTGATCATATCACCCTTTCACTAACTCAACTTTCATTATTACTAAAACAGTCCCACTAATCACACTTCCAGGCCCTCCCACACCCCTATTTTGAACGCAGGAGACAGCCACCAGCGATGCTAGTTCAAATTTTTTCTACCAATAAACATAATCTTCATGAAAGTGCTTCCATTTGCCCGTAAAGATCATAGAGGGATCAGTTTTTGTTGGTTTTTAATTTGAGTGGTTAGTTTTTGACGGGTGTGACAATCACGCGTACTTCAGTCCCTCCTATTAACATACAAGTTAACGTAAGATATCACATAGCAGTGGAATATCACTAGTCACTACCCCAAGTGATATCTTAGGGTGGTGGCGGATAAAATCTATTCATTCAACTCCAACACACTCAATCTTATTTATGGACTAATTGCTTGATGATGCAGCCTTTTTGACGTTATTGAGGGAGACCATACGACATATGATTGAGGAATATATATGCATACCTTTAGTTGGATTATTGGTTATTATATTACATTTTAATTTTATTTCTGAAGGCTTACAATTTATGAAATATTGGCATTTGTTAGAACGCATGTTGTTGTGGAACCTAGGACTTAAAATGTATCTATTGTTGTGACACATGATGTAATTCCTGTTACTCGACGGAATGTAGGGTAGTGCTTTTGTTATCTTGACAGTTTTAAAAATAGAAAAAAACCATTCCATTTGATCAAAACTATAACCCAGTTTAGATTTAGTTGTGTAACACGAGCATGTATGATCAACATCTTCACAGTTGTTAAACAAGAATGAACAACTTTAAAACTCGCGAAAATATTTCGAAGATCATTAGAGATTAGATCACCTTAACAATTATCCCTTTAAACTGGAAATAAAAACATTTAATTTTATTCTACTTACCTATTTTAGAAATATGTCGCTGTACCCCATATAACCCGTGTATCCTCATTTTTTTGTTGTTAATAAATACAACCACCAAATTTTGTTCTGGGGAGATAAAAACTACAACAACATATAAAAGCTTTCAGATATAACCATATACATTATACATATATGATATGTATGTATAACCATACCTCATATATTAATTTTGTGTAAATATTTTCCAGTTTTCCAGGGAAAATTATTTAAATGAAACAAGTCATTCTTTCCCTTTCTGAAATTATATTTACATCATTTTCAAATTATTTTTTTGTTGTTTAATTTTCTTTTTTTTCGCAACATTTTCATTGGTACATCGAACACACCCAAAAATTTCAGTTAAAATATAAAATAAAAAGAAAATCTGTTGTTTTCTTTACTGGGGAGATTTGGTGTCGTTGTTGTTGTTGGATATCAGAATTGTATTGGTATATATATAAATTTCCCGAGAATCTTTGTTTTTAAAAAAAAAGCTCAACTCAATATGTAGATGTGTTATATGAAAAATTATTATGATTATGGTTAGGTGCAAAAAACGGAAAATTTTCATTAAAATTGTTTCTCTGATTGGATGATAGTATTTGCTTTTTTGTATTAAAAAACAGATTGTGCGCGGGAGATAATAATAATAATTTAATATTCGGTTTAAAAATGAAAAGGAAGTAATAAATAATTTAATCCTTTTTTGTTTAGTTCAAGTTATTTCTCACAAAGTTTTTATAATTTCAGCTTTTCCATATATCCTACGTTAAACGAATCAATGCAATCAAGAAAAATGAACCAATCACACATCTATGTTTTTTGTAATTAGAGTAATTTATCCCTTTTAATTTTGTCGGAAAATCCAATCAAAATTAAACAAACAAGAAAAACAAGAAAAACCAACAAAAACATCATATAACATCCCCAAGTTGGGAAAAAATAATTTTCACATTTTTTTCTAGTACTAGTATCTCCATTTTCATACTATCTCTTTCATTATTATATAGACATATATATATATATATATTTTTATATAATTTTTTCTGATTTTTACACTATTATGTATAGAGAATTTTCTTTTGTTTAAATATTCTTATTTCTTTCTTTGGACCAATTAACTTTTTGTTTTTATTATACTTTATATAAGTATTTCTTTATATTTCTTTTCTCTTTAAGATATACAAAGAAATTAAATAATATATATGAAAACGCCTTTTTTATTTCTTACAACAATAAGTGAACAAAAACAAGAAGCAAAAATAAAAAGAAATTTTTATTAATTAAAAGAAATAGTATTTAGACTTATATAGAATCTTCTGGGTGGGTTTTAATTTTTTGTATATATATTTTATGTTTTCTTATGGTTGAACGAATGAATATATGCATATTATAGTGACATATGGGTACTTCCTTTTATTTGTGCTTAATGGTATATTTTCGTTTATAACAAGGAAGCACAATCAAAACCTAATTTGCATAATTTTTGGATCAACTTGAAGATATAGATAATATTACATAATACTTTCACTTGAGCTTTTCAGTTTTCCTTTCATTCATAAGATGTTTTTGAACTAAGCTACGCTAGATTTTGTCAATTTTTAAAGCTGCCTTATATCACTGTATGGAAGTTATAAACCAAGTTCATGTAGATCTCCCATCAACCATGTAGATGGAACAGGTTCAACACAGCTTTCTTTGTGGTTCACTAAATTCCATTTTTGAATAATGAACATTGCTACTGCTATTGACATACGAGTTAACGTATATCATATATCACTGGCAAAAGGCAATAGCAGTGACACGTCACTTGCTAAGGTGATATGTTAGGGATGTGGGCGGATGAACTCTATTCAGTCAACGTTAGCCCTATTTTATTTTGTACTTAATTTATTTAAATTAAATATGATAATATTTTATATATTTTTACTGACCGGCCATGGTTACCTGAACTTGGCCATTGCTCTAACACTCGTCATCATTATTAGTCCGTTCCTGTGCCGGTTGAACGACCTGGTCATTGCTGGTTTTTGCTCTGGCCCATGAATGGCATACATTTACTGTCCGAAGTTATTATTCATTAAAATTATGTTGATGACCCAGTCATGGATGCTAGTAATTAGCCATTGCTATTATCTATGAAGCCGAAAGTAGAAAATCCCTATTCTTTTTTTGTGACGTTCATGCTCCATGTTGGAGCGTTGCCAAGCTAATCAGCTTCGAATATTCACCACGGTCATTTGCAATAGCGACATAATTACCATGGCAACCGATTTTTTTAAAGTCGTTTATTACGTCCGTCTCCTATTGAGGTCGTGGTCTACCTCGCGGTCGCACACTCCCTGGGGTACTAACGTACATCTTTTCAATCATTCCAGATTATGAATCGGCTCGTAGAACATGTATAAACCAAGAAATCTTGTTTAAATTCCGAAGAAGTTACTTTAATATCTGGTTTGTATATATATTTTTATATGATGTATTTCTTTTCATCTGCAGCATCAAACCATGTATTCATGAATTAAGAAATGAGAGTAGAAAGTTCGATTACCTGCAACGGCTCTAACTTTTATATCTGTAAGTATGCTGTTGTTTGAGTCAAGCATGGATCCCCAATATTTGAAAAAATCAAATCCCTCAATTCGTTCATCGCCGCACATCAAATCTTTCTTCACAGCCCCTCTTGAAACATTCATATGTTTGGTTTTATCGTAGTTAATTTGAAAACCAGCTTTTCTAGCACCAATCTCAAGCGACTTGAGAGTCTCACTCATGACAGCTTCACTTCTGCTGAGGATGACATCATCAGCGTACGCAATCATCTGTACCGAGTTTATTGACAAGATATTGTTGTTAGTCGGTAGATTCTTTTGACAACACACATAAGTTAACGCTAAATTAAAGACTATAGGAGAGATAGCATCACCTTATCTTAAACCCAGAGTCGACTATAAAAGTCTTTGATATTTCGTTCTCTACTCGTGCACAGGGTTGATTTCCATTGACTTCTCATCTCGTCTCTTTCATTGATTTCTAGTTTGAGAGTCGTAGGCCCGCCTGCAATCAATGAAGAGTTGGTGCACATGGTATGTTGAACTCTAGAAACTTTTCGGAAATCATCCTTATCGATAAAAGTGCATCGGTGATACCTCGGCCTTTCCGGAAGCCATACTGATATTTTCCAAACAGTTTTTCAGCAAAAGGATTGATTTTGGCTAGTAAAATGTATGAAAAGAGCTTATAAAAGGCAACAGCTTTACACTTATCATTATTTGATGTGTAAAAGGATGGTCCCACCTCTGGTGTGTTTAAGAAATAAGTTTGGAGCCTCAGGTAAAATCGTTTGATGGCCGCGGCAGCCCGTTCATTCATAATGTGTTCGTAGAAAATTCGAAATCTTCTCAAATATCTCCATATTTGAACAAAAATATGAGAATTCAGGTTCGTGAACAAAACGCAGGGATCTTGATGAAAATTTGGTATATGATCCAGATCAACTTGGAAATGGAAGATCTGGATTCACTAAAAAAATGGCCAAATTGGCGGGGGATCTTCCAAACACCTTTGTGTGAATCTTCAACAATTTCTATTCCTAGCTTGTAATCGTATGGAAACGTGGTATATCAAGTTTCCCATACTTCTGTGTGCCAATATCCGGTTGAAAAGTTATTTTTAAGTGTTTATCCTACTGTAGCCTAGTGTTACATATCGATTCACATGAAGCGTTGGTAAAGGTTCTTTAGCTTTTGGAGTACATTGGACAGATTGTTGGAGGGTTCAACATACAATAGGTGTTTTTCACTGTGTTTAATGTTTGTTGGGAGCATTAAACATTCGTTCGTGAATGAATTTTGATGACACTGTAAAAAAAGATGCAAATATGTATGGCAAGAAGCTGATTGATTTTTAAGCAACATTGACTAAAGTGGTGGGGGTCTAAACAGCACCTGTTTTTTAAAGCTTAATTTCATCTCTTAAAAATGTTAACAGCCTGTACACATTTTTTTTGGCAGTATTTTGCATTTTTTTCAATGTCTATAGTTGTTAGCAGAAGCAGTGTCTATTGTGTCTATGTAAAGTTCAGTGTCTATAGTTCAGTGTCTAAATTACAGTCTACAATCACTTCATGATTATCATGAAATTTATGAAAAAGCTTTCAATAAGTGTGAAAAGATAATGATCAACTTTTGGGTTACATTGATCAAATCCATACAAGGTTGTACAACTGGTCCAGTAATGGTCCATTTATGGAAACCAGGAGCTCAGCAATGGCCAAGTAATGGCAATCATAACTGGGCCATTTACATATTCTTACTGGGTGATAACTTTGAAAAATAAATGGCAAGCATTTATGGGCCGATGGAAAAAACATCAATGGCCCATACAACGTTCTACCGTTGGCCCAGTAACGGACCAATAATGATGACCAGTATTACAGCAGCGGCCGCATACTGGCAACCATGACCGGACCATTAAAATAATATAAAATATTATCATAAGCAAATTTTCATAAATTAAATGCAAAATAATTTAAAACAAAACAAAAATGTCTAATGAAAAAAAAATTACAACTAATGCCAACCTCATTAGAGTTATCATAGCTTCTTTTAGCCAAGAGCGGTAGCTAAGCTATACTTGAACTATTTTCAAAAATGTTTTTTTTTGAATGGATATTACTCCAGATAATTTTTTATAAAATGACATAGATCGGCCAATTTTTGGTTGCAGTACTCGAACAATAACAATAGCCAATTAATGTTAACCATTAACGGACCATTGCTTGGCCATTTAAAATAAATTGTACTGGCCATTTTCCATAAACCGTAGATCGGCCGATTCATGGTTCCAGTAATAGCCCAATTGTAATAGCCAAGTAATCCCAAGTAGGTTTTGCCAGACATTGACATACGGCCAAGCACTGGTGCATTAATGGTTAACAGTACTTGGCTATTGTTATTGGGCCAATACTAGAACCATTCATCGGCCGATCTATGGTTTACAGAAAATAGCCAGTATATTGTTACCTTTGAATGGCCAAGCACTGGCCCATGAACGGTAAATATTACTTGGCTATTGTTATTGGGCCAGTACTGTAGCCATAAATTTACCGATCAATGTCATTTTTTTTAAATTTCACTAGAGTATTATCCCTTTTAGAAATACATAGTTTGAAAAATTTCACATGTAATTTAGTTATCGCCTTGTCGGTTGAAAGACTATGATAATATAGAAAAGGTTGGTATATGTTTTAAAATATTGTTATTTCTATTTTATTTTAATTATTTTGTAAATAATTTATTTAAATTAATGTAAAAAAAAATATTATTTTATATTTATTTAATGGCGGAGTACTGGCAGTCATGTTTACCATTACTCAGTTGTAGGGGAGTTTTCAATTTTTTCCGTAATTTTGATTTTATTTTAAATTAGTTGGTATTTAATTTATTTAAACTTACATATCGTCGCTTTAATAATGAAATGACGTATACGCAAAAGTATAGTTTCGAGATATTTGAGTTTAAAGTTTGATGTGCGCATGCATTTGCATGGACGTTAATTTATAATTTATTAATTCTTAGCTCCAGTCATAAAATAATTTGAAAATCTATAAACGCCAATTCAAAGATACCCTTATGGGGAATGCAGCGCACCTATTATATAAAAACAACGTATAAATAGCATACGTTGTTTCATTATTAAAGCGACGATATGATAATAATTTAAATATTTTTTAATGGCCCAGTCATGGTTGCCAGAATTTGGTCATTACTACAATGCTGGTCATGATTATTGGCCTGTTACTAGGCCAACTGTACAACCTTGTATGGGCCATTGCTGTTGTTTTTTCTTTGGCCCATGAATGGCAACCATTTATTGTCCGAAGTTATCATCCAGCAAAATTATGTTAATGGCCCAGTCGTGGTTTCCAGTACTCGCCCATTGCTGCATTACTGGCTGTCAGTAATGGGCTATTACTAGACCAGTTGTACAACCTTGTATGGAATGTTTGCCATTATTGGGCCAGTGCTTGGTCATTCAAAGGTAGCTATACTGGCTATTTTCTGTAAACGATAGATCGGCCGATCAATGGTTCTAGTACTGGCCAAATAACAATAAGCAAATACTGTTAACCATTATTGGTTTAGTGCTTCGCCGTATTTCAAAGCATGGCAAACCCTGCTTGAGAAGTGGTGGGAATCCATCATACAACTGCTGACACACTTTGTTTTTATAGTTTGTTGAAAGCATACAGACTTTATTCATAAATCAATTTTGTTGACACTTTGATAAAGTATGGAAGTTTTAATGAGAAAGAACTGATTGTTTTTGGACGATATTGGTATAAGTGGTTAGGGGTGCCCGAGCACCTTGTATTTGAGATTTCAATAAAATTATTTCCTGATAATTGATTTTGATTAAACGTGGCATTAATGATTAGAGTATGATTTGTATTAATTCTGCATTCTAACTTCCGGTTTGTCACTTCAATTTATGTCTGTTGGAATACTACAACTTTCTTTAATGTTTTTATAATTAGAAATACGCGAAATCTATAACATCGGTTAGCCATTAATTGAAGTATTTAATGGATATTAGTTCACTACATATACAGAACATTTTGTTTCCAGAGCTGTGGTGAATTTAACCTTATGCATCAGCGTTCCAATATTGTTTAAATAAAATGTGTTGCATGATAACAATATGTTTCACAACACATAAAAAATTTGAAGACCTAGGTTTCACGCCAACATATGTTTTGAGGTGTTATGGAGGCAAATCTATTTTGTTTTGGTCATACTTTGTTATTCCTATTAAAGACATAATAACTAAACAATAAAATTAACACATTTAAAATGTGACATCAGCCAAAATTTCGTGATATAATAGAGGAAATAAAAATAAAATAAGAAGTAAGGAGTAAATTTGTTTAACAGCTTGTGGTATTCCAAGCAGGGTTGGAGGACTCCAACTAAACTATATGTGAAATTTTTCAAACTAAGTATTTCTGAAAGGGATTATACTCTAGTGAAATTTAAAAAAAATGACATAGATCGGCCAATTCATGGCTACAGTAATGGCCCATTAACAATAGCCAATTAATGTTAACCATTAACGGGCCATTGCTTAGGACCATTTAAAGTAAACTGCACTGGCAATTTTCATATAAACGGTTGATTGGCCTTTTAATTCAAGTTTTCAACTATAACATCAGAAATGTTCAGCTTTCTAACCCTAGAAGTTCTAATGCAATTAACATTATACTAACCTAATGCAAGCCACTAAAACGCTATATAATTACAATCAAACAAATTTTCTTTTGTTTTTATTTTTTTTTTCGCAAAAAGTTAAAAAATGTTGTTTAGAATGTTTGTTGTTGTTGTTTTGAAGATTTATTATTGTTTTGAATTAGGGAATATTTTTTTTGGAATATTTGGAAGTGGTTTAGTTGAAATAAATATATGTATATTGATTACATATTTACAATTGATAGATATTTGTATTATATTTGACGTGTAAAAGTTGTTTGATGTTGTTGTTGATTATAAATTATAGTATGGCAGTTTTGATGTAGTTAGAAGGTTAATCCACCAAAGGATTTAATTTGTTATTAAGGAGTTTTAACCAAATTAAACAAAACTATTCGAAATTGCATTGACAAAGTAGTTGCCGTTTATGTATTTAGTTTGGTTGGTTTGATAATTTTTTTGGATTATTCTGTTTCTAGTTAAATTTTTTATTTAAACTAATCTGACATATCCAATTCTATTTGTACACAAAGCTGTTTGGTTTTGAAATCTAC